>WNWK01006791.1:60000-101455 GCA_009830355.1 Cherax destructor
AGTTGCTTGAAGTTCTTCAGTCATGGCAATGCAACATAACATATTGACGTGATTCCCAAAAGAATACAGGACATAAGTAAACTGTACCTTGCAGTAACTATAATTTAGTGCCTTTTTATATTTTTTTTATGAGGCGCTAAACCCATTTGGGTGATTCTAATCACTTTGTTAGCTTTACCCTTAACTATACAAAAAACATTGACAGTATTTACTTACCTTCTAAAAGATTGAGTTGAGCTCATTCCTCTTGTCTTCTTTCGTTTGTTCTTGAGTCTTATTTTGTTTCTTCTTGGCGTAAACAAATGCTCAGGGATTCACACACACACACACAAACACATACGGTGTAATAATTTCACACTTGGTGTAATATTTCCACTCGGTGTAATATTTCCACACTCGGTGTAATATTTTCTCACTTGCTGATACAGTTTACATCACCACACTCACATAAAACACTCGTTTACATTTCTTTCGATAACTTACATGGTAATAAATATTTTTCAAGATTATATTGCCTTTGTTGACGACTTGGGTGGATTTTATAAAACAATCTTTCAAAGACTACCAACTTGCTCACGTTTGAAGCACTCTTGCAAGACTACCAACTTGTTTACGTTCGAAGCACTCTTCAAAGCAGTGTAAGCACCTTCATCAAAGCAAAAGTTTATTTCCAGTGTGTTTTACCTTCAAAGCATTTTGAGTAATTTTACCATGAAACTTAATTTCTTTGGAGCGTCTCGTTAGATTGAACTCAATCAGCCAGAGGTGTCAAGTGACAGTAGTTACCGTCAGTTGAATAAACAGCACCAGGATACTTAAAGAGCACTAGGACATATAACGAGCACCAGGACACACAACAAGCACCAGGACACAAAACGAGCACCAAGACACACAACGAACACCAGGATACTTAACGAGCACCAGGATACATAGCGAGCACCAGGATACATAAGCATCAGGTTACAATTTATTCGCCATATGTCACACTCCCATATGGGCTGCCTCCCAACCAGTGAACCGGGTGCTAAAGGTTTAACGATCGATAGGGTACCCATTGTTAAATCAGTAAATTGGGTCATTGACCAATCGCAGGCAAGCCCGCCAAAGCTGAAGCAATGTGGTTCATTGGCAGATTTGCCTACCTGCTGGTTGAGTATGGTACTCTCTGGCTTCTGATTTGCCATCTGTCACTGTGGTGTACACTTATTATTCTATCTGTACATAGTGTACATATCTGCATATAGTGGGTGAAGTCAAAATATACATAGTCTGCTGAGTTTGCTCCAATTCCCATTACGACCAGATCTCACAGGCCATTCATTACCTGTGTTCATAATATGGGGGCCTGTCTGGGATCTGGAGCTGGAGCTGGTCTTGGTATCCTTGAGATTGCATTGTTATTGCCTTTTGTATTGCCTGTCAGTCTTGCTATTGTGTATATCCTCCAAGTCGTACTGAGCTATTGCTGCTTGTTGCATGCATTGCAAACAGCATTTTATAGTGGGTTATGCCACCAACATAGGTGAGGCAGTTGATGTCTGAATATACTCTTCTAAATTTGCCCAAACTGTCTCTACAGCATTGTTGGCGAATTGCTCGTTCCATTGGCATAGAACACCAACGAACTCACACTGTTACGCAGCTTCGTGACATTCGTACCAAATTAAGGGTTGAAGCAACTATGGCACACCAAACTAAGGTATCTCCTGCTACAGGAGCTATTAATCGCCAATCTCTGCTTAGGTTCCTTCATAATGTGGGAGGGCTAACACAAGAGCAATCAGACCAGCAGTCTCGTGAAGCAGGTGGTGCACCGGGTTTGTCTCAGGGCGAGTCAGCTTCATTGGTGCTTGAGTTAGCTCAACAATCTCAAAACAACCAGAGAGCAGTGAGCATTTGCTAAAGAAGAGTTTTATAGAGAGGAAGCAATTTAAGGACTGTTGGTGACTAGCGTGCAAAAAGCAGTGCCATTAGTACCTCGCTTTGAGTCTGAGCCTGAACAGTTTTTCGAGACATTTAAAAACCAGGCTCGAGCACTGAGGTGGCTTTGGGAGCATTGGGCAGCACTGGTGCATACAGCGTTGTTATGGCAAAGCGCAAGAGTTCACAGCTGTTTTAAATAATGAAGAATTTGCTGATTATTGGGTTAAAACGGTTCTTGGGGCATATCAGTGTATTCCTGCCAAGTACAGGAGGGAATTCAAATTGTGCAAGCATCAGCTGGGGTTTCTATATAGAAAAGAAGGAAAATGTATCGAAAAACTAGGATTTTGTATAGAAAACTAGGTAGATTTTGTATAGAAAACTAGGTAGATTTTGTATAGAAAACTAGGTAGATTTTGTATAGAAAACTAGGTAGATTTTGTATAGAAAACTAGGTAGATTTTGTATAGAAAACTAGGTAGATTTTGTATAGGAAACTAGCTAGATTTTGTATAGAAAACATGTAGGCTTTGTAAGGCAGCAGTCAAAAAACTTCAGATGATACAAGGCGAGTGGTGTCACCAACTTTTCAGCAGCTTATCCACTTTTGGTGGATAACCTACTGAAATCTGTTGGACCAGAGGTTAGTCTTTTTTAAAGATCATTCGTTGACCACTGCAACCAGGCTGGCTGACACTTTTGAGGGTAACCGCTCCTTGTCAGAGCAGTCTAATCTTTCTTCCCAACAGCCTGGCATGAATAAAGATCGTCATGGACAAGTCCCTGACTGGAGGACGAAGTGTCAGCATGAAAATGAAAGACGACGCCAACAAAGTCGTCTGGTGAGCAACGACATCAAACTCGTGGTCAGCCTGGTGAGCGACGACCTCAAACTCATGTTCAATATTGTGAACAACGACGCCAGTACATAGTGGCGCCAGCCACAAAATCAACAGGGAGCCACATTAAAGTATGAGGTAACTTGTTACCGTTGTCATAAACCCGACCACGTCAAGTCCAACTACCCAATTAAGCCCCAACCCTTAGGAAAAATAAACATTCTCCCTTTTGAGATGAACCAGAAAGAACTAGAGTGTGGTATGGCCCAATATTACAGTACATGCCACATCTCTCTTCAGGAGAATGAAAAACAAATTGAAATAACAACTTTTAGGGATACCTGGGCTTATTATTCCCTTATAAGAGAGGGAGTCCACCCCCTCTCTGAAAAGATGTCATTGCATTCCTCCGTTATCTTAGAAGCATTGGGAGGAGCTGTATTTTCTGTACCCTTACGAAAGATACATGTGCAGAGTAAATAATATACAGGATATTTGACTATAGGTGTTTCTGAGGGATTCCCTATGAAAGATGCCATGTTATTGCTGGGTGATATTCTTAATTCGACAAAATGATGAGAACCTATAGTGACTAATTCTTCTCCAATGTTGGCCATAACTCAGGCAAAATTCCAAGGGATGTGTGTGGAGAATGCTGACCAATCCTTGGACCACTCAGGTCTAGGGCTAGACAATTTGTTTTATGAGGAAAACTGACTAGGGCCTCGTAAATTTACTGAAAAGTCCCAGACCAAGCCTTCCTACTCCAGGGTTGCAGGATTGCCAAATATCTCTGTTTCCATGCCCGAAGGACTGTCCTTTCGGAAATAACAGTGAAGAGATCCTTCCTTACTTCGCTTTTCAGGCAGTCATGGGTGAATCCCACTCAGATCACCCGGTCAAATATAAAATTAAACACAACGTACTACTCTGCACAGACTGGTAAGGAGGTAGGGGGAAGCCCAAAATTAGATAAACTGGTAGTTAATAAGAAATTTAGGTCACAAATTTTGAACATAGCCCACAATTCTATACAAAAATTCTGTTTAGAATATTGAAAGAGTTTTACTGGGCAAAAAATAAGGCAAGATGTGAAAAATCGCATCCGCTCTTGTAGGAAATCTCTACAAGTAGGTAAACCTGGACACCCATTAAACCTGCGCCACTTCATCCCATACCTACAGATGGAGAACCGTTTGCAGAGCTAATCATTGATTGTGTGGGACCATTACCAAAATCCAAGTCAGGGAACCAGTACTTATTTACTATCATGGATAAAGCTACTAGGTATCCGGAAGCAGTCCCAATGCGCAGTATAAACACTAAAGCCATTCCTAAAGCTATAACTAAATTTATATCTTACTTTGGCATTCCTATGTCTATCCAGAGTGACCAGGGTACTAATTTTACAGGAAAAACGTTTAGGGAAGCTTAAACTAGGCTAGATATAATTCATAAATTATCCACTGCTTATCATCTTCAGTCCCAAGGCGCCTTGGAAAGATTTCATCACATGTTAAAAACCATGATGAGAACCTTTTGCATGCATTTTTCTACAGACTGGGATGAATCACTTCCTCTGTTGCTGTTCGCAATGAGAGAAACTGTGCAGGAATCAACAGGGTACAGTCCCTTGAAGCTAATCTTCGGGCACAATGTACAAGGTCCTCTGTGAGTGCTCAAGGAAGGATGGATGGGAGAAGACGCCTACATAACACTCTAGAACCCTTCTTCAAGGTTGCAGGTGGCCTGTCAGTTGGTTAAGGCTAACTTAAAATCTGCTCAAAACAATATGAAACAGAGTTATGACAGAAACACTAAGTTTCGCTCCTTCAATCCAGGAGACAAGGTGCTGGTGGAGGAACCTGTACCTGACCACGCCTTAAAAGCTAGATTTATGGGACCCATGCAAATTATAAGTAAACTCTCTGGTGTAAATTATGTGGTAGCGGCCCTTGATAAACCCACGATAAGTAAAGTTTACTGCATAAATCAGATTAAAATATTTAATAGTCCACATAAAGTCCCAGTAATGAGTCTGTCCTCTGCCTCTGTAGATGACCCTGATTCCTCGCACACCATTTCAGAAATGACCCCTGTGGTTTAGCACTTCTATTTGATTATAATAATAATATCAAGGTACCTTTGACAGATAAGGTGAAGGAAATCTCTGCCTTCGTAATTTCAGGTCACTATCAATAGTACCAGCGAATCAAGAACAACAACAATATACAGTGACCCCATTCGGAATGCGGAACTCACCGGCAACGTTCCAGAAGCTGATCCATCAAGCTATTAAGGGACTTTAAGGCACGGCAGCTTATCTGGACGATATAGTAGTAATTTCCAAATACGTGGGACCAACTTGTTTCCCGACAAGCTCTCTTTGAGAAGTTTAAGTTTTTCCAGTTAACTGTTACTTTGTGTAAGTCATCCTTACAAACATCTACTCTGGCTTCTCCTTTGCAATATGTCAATGTGGAGTACACTTATTATTATTATATCTGTACATAGTGTACATATCTGTATATAGTGGGTGAAGGCAAAATATACATTACAGTCTACTGCTGAGTTTGCTCCAATTCCCAGTACGACCAGGTCTCACAGGCCATTCATTACCTGTGTTTGTAATAGACACATAACGAGCATCAAGACACACAAAGAGCGCCAGGACACATAACGAGCACCAGGAGACATAGCGAGCACCAAGAAGCATAATGAACACCAGGACACAAATGACAGGCATCAAGTGACTTTAGTTACCGTCAGTAGAATAAACAGCACCAGGATACTTAGAACATCAGGACACACAACGAGCACCAGGATACATAGCGATCACCAAGATACATAGCGATCACCAAGATACATAGCGATCACCAAGATACATAACGATCACCAAGATACATAACGATCACCAAGATACATAACGATCACCAAGATACATAACGATCACCACGATACATAACGAGCACCACGATACATAAACACCAGGATACTTAACGAACACCAGGATACTTAACGAACAACAGGATACATAATGCACATCGAGACACACAACGAGCACCAGGAGACACAACGAGCACCAGGAGACACAACGAGCACCAGGAGACACAACGAGCACCAGGAGACACAACGAGCACCAGGAGACACAATGAGCACCAGGAGACACAACGAGCACCAGGAGACACAACGAGCACCAGGAGACACAACGAGCACCAGGAGACACAACGAGCACCAGGAGACACAACGATCACCAGGAGACACAACGAGCACTAGGAGACACAACGAGCACCAGGAGACACAACGAGCACCAGGAGACACAACGAGCACCAGGAGACACAACGAGCACCAGGACACACAACGAGCACCAGGAGACACAACGAGCACCAGGAGACATAACGGTCACCAGGAGACATAACGGTCACCAGGAGACACAACGAGCACCAGGAGACACAACGAGCACCAGGAGACACAAGGAGCACCAGGAGACATAACGGTCACCAGGAGACATAACGGTCACCAGGAGACATAACGGTCACCAGGAGACACAACGAGCACCAGGAGACACAACGAGCACCAGGAGACACAACGAGCACCAGGAGACACAACGAACACCAGGAGACACAACGAGCACCAGGAGACACAACGAGCACCAGGAGACACAACGAGCACCAGGAGACACAATGAGCACCAGGAGACACAACGAGCACCAGGAGACACAACGAGCACCAGGAGACACAACGAGCACCAGGAGACACAACGAGCACCAGGAGACACAACGATCACCAGGAGACACAACGAGCACTAGGAGACACAACGAGCACCAGGAGACACAACGAGCACCAGGAGACACAACGAGCACCAGGAGACACAACGAGCACCAGGACACACAACGAGCACCAGGAGACACAACGAGCACCAGGAGACATAACGGTCACCAGGAGACATAACGGTCACCAGGAGACACAACGAGCACCAGGAGACACAACGAGCACCAGGAGACACAACGAGCACCAGGAGACATAACGGTCACCAGGAGACATAACGGTCACCAGGAGACATAACGAGCACCAGGAGACACAACGAGCACCAGGAGACACAACGGTCACCAGGAGACATAACAAGCACCAGGAGACACAACGAGTACCAGGAGACATAACGGTCACCAGGAGACATAACGGTCACCAGGAGACATAACGGTCACCAGGAGACACAACGAGCACCAGGAGACACAACGAGCACCAGGAGACACAACGAGCACCAGGAGACACAACGAACACCAGGAGACACAACGAGCACCAGGAGACACAACGAGCACCAGGAGACACAACGAGCACCAGGAGACAAAACGAGCACCAGGAGACACAACGAGCACCAGGAGACACAACGAGCACCAGGACACACAACGAGACACCAGGAGACACAACGCAGCACCAAGAGACACAACGAGCACCAGGAGACACAACGAGCACCAGGAGACACAACGAGCACCAGGAGACACAACGAGCACCAGGAGACACAACGAGCACCAGGAGACACAACGAGCACCAGGAGACACAACGAGCACCAGGAGACACAACGAGCACAGGAGACATAACGGCACCAGGAGACATAACGGTCACCAGGAGACACAACGAGCACCAGGAGACACAACGAGCACCAGGAGACACAACGAGCACCAGGAGACAAACGAGCACCAGGAGACACAACGAGCACCAGGAGACACACGAGCACCAGGAGACATAACGAGCACCAGGAGACACAATGAGCACCAGGAGGACACAACGAGCACCAGGAGACACAACGAGCACCAGGAGACACAACGAGCACCAGGAGACACAACGAGCACCAGGAGACACAACGAGCACCAGGAGACACAACGAGCACCAGGAGACAAACGGCACCAGGAGACACAACGAGCACCAGGAGACACAACGAGCACCAGGAGACAAACGAGCACCAGGAGACACAACGAGCACCAGGAGACACAACGAGCACCAGGAGAACAACGAGCACCAGGAGACACTAACGAGCACCAGGAGACACAACGAGCACCAGGAGACAAACGAGCACCAGGAGACATAACGGTCACCAGGAGACATAACGGTCACCAGGAGACATAACGGTCACCAGGAGACATAACGGCACCAGGAGACACAACGAGCACCAGGAGACATAACGGTCACCAGGAGACACAACGAGCACCAGGAGACATAACGGTCACCAGGAGACATAACGAGCACCAGAAGACATAACGAGCACCAGGAGACATAACGACCACCAGGAGACATAACGGTCACCAGGAGACATAACGATCACCAGGAGACATAACGGTCACCAGGAGACATAACGGTCACCAGGAGACACAACGAGAACCAGGAGACATAACGACCACCAGGAGACATAACGAGCATCAGGAGACATAACGGTCACCAGGAGACATAACGAGCACCAGGAGACATAACGAGCACCAGGAGACATAACGAGCACCAGGAGACATAACGAGCACCAGGAGACATAACGAGCACCAGGAGACATAACGAGCACCAGGAGACATAACGAGCACCAGGAGACATAACGAGCACCAGGAGACATAACGAGCACCAGGAGACATAACGAGCACCAGGAGACATAATGATCACCAGGATACTTAACGCTCATCAGGATACCAAGTTATTTAAGGAGGAGCACAACTCTGCCCAGTAACTATAAATAAGTGAATAAATACACACAAAAAAATAGGTAATTAACATAGGAAATAAAAATTAGGCAATTAACATAAGCAATTGAAAATAGTGAATTAAGAATAGGTAATTACCATAAGCAATTAAAAATAGGTAATGAGACAACAGAGGTTCGGTGTAGCAATGAGAGTGCCAGGGTAGCACCAGTGCCAGGATAGCACCAGTGCAAGGGTGGCACCAGTACCAGGATAGCACCAGTGCCAGAATAGCACCTGAACCAGGATAGCACCAGTGAAAGGATAGTACCAGGGTACCACCAGTGCCAGGGTAGCACCAGTACCAGGTAGCACCAATACCAGGTAGCACCAGTACCAGGGTATCACCAGTGCCAAGATAGCACCAGTGCCATGATAGCACCAGTGCCAGGGTACCACCAATTCCAGGGTACCACCAGTACTAGGGTGGCACCAGTGCCAGGATAGCAACAGTGCCAGGGTACCAGGGTAGCACAAGTGTCAGGGTGACACCTGTACCAGGTTATCACCAGTGTCAGGGTAGCACCAGTGCAATGATAGCACCAGTGTCAGGGTAGCACCAGTGCCAGGGTATCACCATTGCTAGGTTGCCACCAGTGCCAGGGTACCACCTGTACCAGGTAGCACCAATGCCAGGGTACCACCAGTACCAGGTAGCACCAATGCCAGGGTACCACCAGTACCAGGTAGCACCAGTACCAGGGTGGCACCAGTACCAGGGTGGCACCAGTACTAGGGTAGTACCAGTACCAGGGTAGCACCAGTACCAGTGTATCACCAGTGCCAGGGTTTCACCAGTGCCATGGTTGCACCAGTACCAGGGAATCACCAGTGCCAGGATGGCATAACATTGTCTCCTGGGAGATGCTTTGACACCGGTGGGGAGGCTCTTGATCTAAGGAGCTGCACCAATCCTTCCTCATGGAACGAATCGGTCTGTATTCCATTCCCCAGGCTTTGCATGATATGCACGGGTTTAGTGCTTCCCTATACATATAATGTGTGTATTCTCTCATATATATACATATATATATTAGGGATGTGTCAAAGTATCGGTATCGGTAGGTATCGGTCATTTTTACGGTATCGGTGAAAAACGGCCGATACTCTTAAAAAGAAATATTAATATTACATGTGTTCATAAAAATACCAACATTAACACTACCTCACGTTTGTAAGAGTTACACACACACACACACACACACACACAGTCAAGAGGCGGGGCCAGGAACTATGAATCGACCCCTACAACCAGAATTAGGTGAGTACACACACACACTAGGTAGTACACACAGACACTATCGACAAGTGCCTTTGACGAGCAGTAACTAACACAACAGACCAAGTAATTAATAACATTATCTCGGAGAAATTAAGTTGTTAATATTTAACCATCGTGTGTTGTTTAACACCCATTGTGCAATAAACATTACCTTATATATTCAACATAGTAGTATTAATATAAAAAAAATATAGAAGTGTAGGTATCGGTAAAAATTTTGGTTCTTCTAAGTGAAAAAAAAGTAAAGAATTTTTATATTCCTTTTTTTTGGAATATATTATTATTATTATTCAGCTTGGGGTGTACAACACTGGGGTGTACAGTGATGTGTACAATACTGGGGTGTACAAGATGTACTGCACTGTAGTGTACAGCACAGTGGTGTACAGAACAGTGGTGCACAATGGAGTGTACAGTACTGTCTATAATACTGAGGTGTACAACACCGGGGTGTAAAACACTGGGGGTGTACAATGAAGTGTACAGTACTGGGGTGTACAATGAAATGTACAATACTGGGGTGTATAACACCAAGGTGTACAGGACTGTAGTGTACAATCCTGAGGTGTACAACACTGGGGTGTACTACACTGGGGATCCTGGTGGTGGATACGATAGATGGTGTACGAGTCAGGTGGCATGCCAGACACGTGGTGAATCAGAGACCTGGTGGATGAGACAGGTGGTGGATCAGAGAGCTAGTAGATCAGACAGGTGGTGGATCAGAGAGTTAGTAGATCAGAGAGCTGTTGGATGAGACAGGTGGTGGATCAGAGGGCTGGTGGATGAAACAGGTGGTGGATGAGACAGGTGGTGGATCAGAGGGCTGGTGGATGAGACAGGTGGTGGATCAGAGGGCTGGTGGATGAGACAGGTGGTGGACCAGAGGACTGGTGGATGAGACAGGTGGTGGATCAGAGGACTGGTGGATGAGACAGGTGGTGGATCAGAGGGCTGGTGGATGAGACAGATGGTGGATCAGAGAGCTGGTGGATGAGACAGGTGGTGGACTAGAGGGCTGGTGTATGAGAAAGGTGGTGGATCAGACAGGTGGTTGATCAGAGAGCTGGTGGATGAGACAGGTGGTGGATCAGAGGGCTGGTGGATCAGACAGGTGGTTGATAACATTGGTGTTGAAGGACATATATGGTTAGGAGTCAGGTAGTGGATCAGGTAAGTGTGGAACCGACGTGTGGGTAGATCAGATAGGTGTTGATCAGACATGGGGGTGGATAAGACAGGTGGTGGGTCAGACAGGTGGTGGGTCAGACAGGTGGTGGGTCAGACAGATGGTGGATCAGACATGGGGTGGATCAGACAGATGGTGGATCAGACAGGTGGTGGGTCAGGCAGGTAGTTGATCAGACAGGTAGTTGGTCAGACAGGTAGTTGGTCAGACAGGTGGTGGGTCAGACAGGTGGGGGGTCAGACAGGTAGTTGGTCTGACAGGTGGTGGGTCAGACAGGTGGTGGGTCAGACAGGTGGTGGGTCAGACAGGTGGTGGATGAGACAGGTAATTGGTCAGACAGGTGGTGGGTCAGACAGGTAGTTGGTCAGACAGGTTGTGGAGGAGACAGGTAGTTGGTCAGACAGGTGGATGAGACAGGTAGTTGGTCAGACAGGTAGTTGGTCAGACAGGTTGTGGAGGAGACAGATAGTTGGTCAGACAGGTGGATGAGACAGGTAGTTGGTCAGACAGGTAGTTGGTCAGACAGGTAGTTGGTCAGACAGGTAGTTGGTCAGACAGGTAGTTGGTCAGACAGGTAGTTGGTCAGACAGGTAGTTGGTCAGACAGGTGGTTGGTCAGACGGGTAGTTGGTCATACAGGTGGTGGGTCAGACAGGTAGTTGGCCAGCCAGGTGGTGGGTCAGACAGGTAGTTGGTCAGACAGGTGGTGGGTCAGACAGGTAGTTGGTCAGACAGGTGGTGGGTCAGACAGGTAGTTGGTCAGACAGGTGGTGGGTCAGACAGGTGGTAGATGAAAATGTAGTTGGTCAGACAGGTGGTTTGTCGGACAGGTAGTTGGTCAGACAGGTGTTGGGTCAGACAGATGGTGGATCAGACATGGGGGTGGATCAGACAGATGGTGGATCAGACAGGTGGTGGGTCAGGCAGGTGGTGGGTCAGACAGGTAGTTGGTCAGACAGGTGGTGGATGAGACAGGTAGTTGGTCAGACAGGTGGTGGGTCAGACAGGTAGTTGGTCAGACAGGTGGTGGGTCAAACAGGTAGTTGGTCAGACAGGTGGTGGGTCAGACAGGTAGTTGATCAGACAGGTTGTGGATGATACAGGTAGTTGGTCAGACAGGTGGATGAGACAGGTAGTTGGTCAGACAGGTAGTGGGTCAGACAGGTAGTTGGTCAGACAGGTAGTGGGTCAGACAGGAAGTTGGTCAGACAGGTGTTGGGTCAGACAGGTAGTTGGTCAGACAGGTAGTTGGTCAGACAGGTGGTGGGTCAGACAGTTGGTCAGACAGGTAGTTGGTCAGACAGGTAGTTGGTCAGACAGGTGGTTTGTCGGACAGGTAGCTGGTCAGACAGGTGTTGGGTCAGACAGGTTGTGAGTCAGACACTTAGTTGGTCAGACAGGTGTTGGGTCAGACAGGTGTTGGGTCAGACAGGTAGTTGGTCAGACAGGTAGTTGGTCAGACAGGTAGTTGGTCAGACAGGTAGTTGGTCAGACAGGTAGTTGGTCAGACAGGTAGTTGGTCAGACAGGTAGTTGGTCAGACAGGTAGTTGGTCAGACAGGTGTTGGGTCAGACAGGTGTTGGGTCAGACAGGTGTTGGGTCAGACAGGTGTTGGGTCAGACAGGTGTTGGGTCAGACAGGTGTTGGGTCAGACAGGTGTTGGGTCAGACAGGTGTTGGGTCAGACAGGTGTTGGGTCAGACAGGTGTTGGGTCAGACAGGTGTTGGGTCAGACAAGTGTTGGGTCAGACAGGTGTTGGGTCAGACAGGTGGTGGAAGACAGGCGGTGGATCAGACAGGTAGTGGATCAGACAGGTGGTGGATGAGACAGGTGGAGGATCAGACAGGTGGTGGGTGTAACAGGTGATGGTTGAGACAGGTGGTGAACGAGACAGCTGGTAGATCAGACAACTGGTAGATTAGACAGCTGGTCGATCATACAGCTGGTTTATGAGACAGCTGGTGTTATCCACAGTCTTGCCTAGTCACCTCACAATATCGACATCATCAAAATGAACAAATTTTCTCATATAACAATGAACACTTCATTTTTTTGTAAAAAAAAGAGTCCCATTTGCATATGATTGACACACGCCCACAAGTAGCAAGCCCATGCCCGTACGCCCACAGGTGGCAAGCCCAGGGTGCACGCCCACGGTGAACGCCCACACGCTGCCACCACTGACCGGAGGAGAGAGCGTGGCACTGTACGTCTGACTCTGCTGGCACCACAAGCTCAACTGTTACCCTTGTCTGCCTGAGTGCCACCCACTGTGTGGTGGTGCGTGGTGGTTCTCCTACTGGTGGTGGTGGTGCTCCTGCTGGTGGTGGTGGTGGTGCTACTAGTGGTGGTGCGTAGTGGTGCTACTTGTGGTGGTGCGTAGTGGTGCTCTTAGGGGTGGTGGTGCTCCTACTGGTAGTGGTGCTCTTAGTGGCGGTGGTGCTCTTACTGGTGGTGTTGCTCCTACTGTTGCTGGTTGTGCGTGGTGCTCCTACTGGTGATGGTGTTTCTACTGGTGGTGCGTGGTGGTGCTCTTAGTGGTGGTGGTGCTCCTGGTGATGGTGCTCTTAGTGGTGATGGTGCTCCTACTGGTGGTGGTGCTCCTCTTAGCGGTGGTGGTGCTCCTACTGGTGGTGGTGCTCTTAGTGGTGGTGCTCCTACTGGTGGTGGTGCGGAGTGGTGGTGCGTGGTCGTGCTCCTGCTGGTGGTGGTGCTCCTACTGGTAGTGGTGCTCCTGCTGGTGGTGGTGCTCCTACTGGTAGTGTTGCGTGCTGGTGGTGCTCCTTCTGGTGGTGGTCGTCTTAGTGGTGCTGGTGCGTGGTGGTGCTCTTCCTGGCGGTGGTGCTCTTAGTGGTGGTGCTCCTACTGGTGGTGCTCTTACTGGTGGTGGTGCTCTTACTGGTAGTGGTGCTATTACTGGTGGTGGTGCTCTTACTAGTGTGGATTTCACTGGTGGTGTTCTTACTTCTGGTGCTGTTACAGCTGGTGGTGCTTTTGGTAGTGGCGTTACTGTTTAAGGTTGTGATGGTGAGAGAGTTATATACGTCTTAGTTTGTATATATATGTCGTGCGGAAGAGGTAAAACTTGCTGTTTTGGCTTAAATAGCGACGCTCTTCTTGCCGAATAAGGCAAGCGAAAATTTGTGTATGCAATAATTTTGCAAAAATCATTCTTAACCTAACGAAAAAATATATATTTCATTGTGCTTGCGTATTATTAAATTATTGTAAACTTATCTAAAATATATTTAGTTCGATTAGGATAAATTAAATTGTGCTTGTTATAATAATGTTAGGTAAGTTTTCTAATGTTCTTTTGGTACAAAATTGTTAATTTTTACATTAACATAAATGGAAAAAAATGTCTTTTTAAACGTATAAGAGATTTTTTAAGAAAAGACTTAATTTTAAATACGTTTTTGGTAATTGACTAGTTTTACCTATTCGGCACGAGATATATATATATATATATATATATATATATATATATATATATATATATATATATATATATATATATATATATATATATATATAATATTATATAAACATTATCTCTACTCGAGCCTGCAAACTCTGCGTCAGAGTACACAGTACTGGCTTCGTAGATAAAGTACTATGTACTCTGATGCAGAGTTTCAGGTTCTAGTTCTGCTGTGGACTAGACCTTAAGAGAAAATCTTTTGTTTTTCTTTTTAGGTCACCCTGCCTTGGTGGGATACGGCCAGTTCGTTGAAAATAAAAATATCAGGAGTGTCACTGGCTCTCGCCACTCCTACAAACCTTGGAGTAGGAGTGACGCTAGTTCTGGCCAATCTTACAAACGCTGGAGTAGGAGTGACGCTACTTTGGCCAATCTTACAAACCATGGAATAGGAGTGACGTTAGTTCTGGCCAATCTTACAAACGCTGGAGTAGGAGTGACGCTAGTTCTCGCCACTCCTACAAACGCTGGAATAGGAGTGACGTTAGTTCTGGCCAATCTTACAAACCCTGGAGTAGGAGTGACGTTAGTTCTGGCCAATCTTACAAACGCTGGAGTAGGAGTGACGTTAGTTCTGGCCAATCTTACAAACACTGGAGTAGGAGTGACGCTAGTTCTCGCCACTCCTACAAACCCTGGAGTAGGAGTGACGCTAGTTCTGGCCAATCTTACAAACGCTGGAGTAGGAGTGACGCTAGTTCTGGCCAATCTTACAAACCCTGGAGTAGGAGTGACGTTAGTTCTGGCAAATCTTACAAAGGCTGGAGTAGGAGTGACGTTAGTTCTGGCCAATCTTACAAACGCTGGAGTAGGAGTGACGCTAGTTCTGGCCAATCTTACAAACGCTGGAGTAGGAGTGACGCTAGTTCTGGCCAATATTACAAACGCTGGAGTAGGAGTGACGCTAGTTCTGGCCAATCTTACAAACCCTGGAATACGAGTGACGCTAGTTCTTGCCAATCTTAC
The DNA here is from genome assembly GCA_009830355.1 of Cherax destructor. Lineage (NCBI taxonomy): Eukaryota > Metazoa > Arthropoda > Malacostraca > Decapoda > Parastacidae > Cherax > Cherax destructor. The sequence goes on from WNWK01006791.1 coordinate 75,402, forward strand.
AAACGCTGGAGTAGGAGTGACGCTAATTCTGGACAATCTTACAAAACCTGGAATAGGAGTGACGCTAGTTCTCGCCACTCCTACAAACCCTGGAGTAGGAGTGACGCTAGTTCTCGCCACTCCTACAAACCCTGGAGTAAGAGTGACGCTAGTTCTCGCCACTCCTACAAACCCTGGAGTAAGAGTGACGCTAGTTCTCGCCACTCCTACAAACCCTGGAGTAAGAGTGACGCTAGTTCTCGCCACTCCTACAAACCTGGAGTAGGAGTGACGCTAGTTCTGGCCAATCTTACAAACCCTGGAGTAGGAGTGACGCTAGTTCTCGCTACTCCTACAAACCTTGGAGTAGGAGTGACGCTAGTTCTCGCCACTCTTACAAACCCTGGAGTAAGAGTGACGCTAGTTCTCGCCACTCCTACAAACCCTGGAGTAGGAGTGACGCTAGTTCTCGTCACTCCTACAAACCCTGGAGTAAGAGTGACGCTGTTCTGCCACTCTACAAACCTGGAGTAAGAGTGACGCTGTTTCGCCACTCTACAAACCCTGAGTAAGAGTGACTGTTCTCGCCACTCTAAACCCTGGAGTAGAGTGACGTAGTTCTGCCACTCTACAAACCTGGAGTAGGGACTGTTCGCCATCTACAACCTGAGTAGAGGACGTGTTCTGCCCTTAAAACTGAGTGAGTGACGTAGTTCGCCATCTACAAACCTGAGTAGAGTGACTGTTCTGCCATCTACAAACCTGGGTAGAGTGACTGTTCTGACTACAAACCTGGAGTAAGGACGCTGTTCTGCCCTAAACCTGATAGAGGACGCTGTTCTGCCTCTACAAACCTGGGTAGTGACGCATCTGCATCTACAAACCCTGATAGGAGTGTTCTCGCCACCCTAAAACCTGAGTAGAGTGACGCGTTCTCCCTACAACCCTGAGTAGGTGACCTATCTCGCCACCCCAACCCTGGTAAGTGACGTGTTCCCCCTCCCAACCCGAGTAGAGGCGCTAGTTCTGCCACTCACAAACCTGAGTAGAGTGACGCTTTCTCCATCCTAAAACCTGAAGTGACGTTCGCATCTACAAACCTGAGTAGAGTGACGTAGTTCTGCATCCAAACCCTGAGTAGAGTGACGCAGTTCTCGCCACCCAAACCTGGGAGGACTTCGCCACCCTACAACCCTGGAGTAGAGTGCGTGTTGCCACCTCAAACCCTGGGTAGGGAGCTGTCTCGCCACTCTAAACCTATAGAGTGAGTGTTTCCACCAAACCTGGTAGGACGCTAGTTCTGCCACCCCAAACCCTGGAGTAAGAGTGACGCTAGTTCTGCCACCAACCTGAGAGGGAGCGTTCGCCACCACAAACCGGGAGGAGTGACGTGTTCTGGCCTCACAACCTGTAGAGTGAGCTAGTTCTGCACTTACAAACTGGAGTAGGAGTGACGCTAGTTTCGCCATTACAACCTATAGAGTGATGTTCTCGCACCCTACAACCTGAGTAGGAGGACGCTAGTTCCGCACTCAAAACCTGGAGAGAGCAGCGCACCAACCTGAAGTACTTGCCATCCAAACCCTGAGTAAGATGACGCTAGCTCGCCACTCTAAAACCCTGGAGTAAGAGTGACGCTAGTTTCGCACTCCTACAACCCTGAGAGAGTGACTGTTTGCCATCCAAACCTGGAGATGACGTTCTCGCCATCCTACAAACCCTAGGAGTGACTAGTTCGCCACCCTAAACCTGAGTAGGAGTGACGGTTCTCGCCACTCCAAAACCTAAGAGTGACTGTTCCCTACAAACCCTGGAGAAGAGGACGCTGTTTCGCCATCCTACAAACCCTGGTAAAGTGACGTCTGCCACCCAAAACCCGAGTAATGGTGTCCACTCCTACAAACCCTGGAGTGGTGACGCTGTTCTCCCACCCCTGAGAAGTGACGTTCTCCCACTCAAAACCCTGGGTAAGAGGACGTGTTGCTCCTACAACCCTGGTGAGGACGCTAGTTCTCCTCAAACCCTGGATAGAGGAGTGTTCTCCCACAAACGGTAGAGTGACGCGTTCTCGCCACCACAAACCCTGGAAGGCGCCTGCCCTCCTAAAACCCTAGGAGGACGTTTCTACCCTCAAACCTGGAGTAGAGGACAGTCTCGCATCCTCAAACCGGGGGACGCTAGTTCTCGCCACTCCTACAAACCCTGGAGTAGAGTGACGCTGTTCTGCCATCTAAAACCCTGGAGTAAGAGTGACGCTAGTTCTGCATCCTACAAACCCTGGATAGAGTTGACCTTTAGTTCTCGCCACTCCTACAAACCCTGGAGTAAGAGTGACGCTGTTCTCGCCACTCCTAAAACCTGGAGTAGAGTGACGCTAGTTCTCGCCACTCCTAAAACCCTGAGTAGGAGTCCATCTCGCCACTCCCAAACCCTGGAGTAAGAGTGACGTGTTCTCCACCCTACAAACCCTGGAGTAGAGTGACTAGTTCTCGCCACCCTACAAACCCTGGAGTAAGAGTGACGTAGTTCTCGCCACTCCTACAAACCCTGGAGTAGGAGTGACGCTAGTTCTCGCCACTCCTACAAACCCTGGAGTAGGAGTGACGCTAGTTCTGGCAACTTACAAACCCTGGAGTAGGAGTGACGCTAGTTCTGCCACTCCTACAAACCCTGGAGTATAGAGTGACGCTAGTTCTCGCCACTCCTACAAACCCTGGAGTAAGAGTGACGCTAGTTCTCGCCACTCCTACAAACCCTGGAGTAAGAGTGACGCTAGTTCTCGCCACTCCTACAAACCCTGGAGTAAGAGTGACGCTAGTTCTCGCCACTCCTACAAACCCTGGAGTAAGAGTGACGCTAGTTCTCGCCACTCCTACAAACCCTGGAGTAAGAGTGACGCTAGTTCTCGCCACTCCTACAAACCCTGGAGTAAGAGTGACGTTGCTTCTCGCCACTCCTACAAACCCTGGAGTAAGAGTGACGCTAGTTCTCGCCACTCCTACAAACCCTGGAGTAAGAGTGACGCTGGTCTTCTCGCTCCTCCTATCAAACCCTGGAGTAAGAGTGACGCTAGTTCTCGCCACTCCTACAAACCCTGGAGTAAGAGTGACGCTAGTTCTCGCCACTCCTAAAACCCTGGGTAGAGGACGCTGTTCTCGCATCCTACAACCTGGGTAAGAGTGACGCAGTTCTGCCATCTACAACCCTGAGTAGAGGACGCTGTCCACCACTCCTACAAACCCTGGAGTAAGAGTGACGCTAGTTCTCGCCACTCCTACAAACCCTGGAGTAAGAGTGATGCTAGTTCTCGCCACTCCTACAATCCCTGGAGTAAGAGTGATGCTAGTTCTCGCCACTCTTACAAACCCTGGAGTAAGAGTGACGCTAGTTCTCGCCACTCCTACAAACCCTGGAGTAAGAGTGACGCTAGTTCTCGCCACTCCTACAAACCCTGACTCTTGCTACGCCTGTAAACTCGACGGAAATGATCAGCCGAATTTCACTAATCACACACACACACACACACACTTTCGTTTTCTTTTAGATAGATAGATAAGATTTTGTTAAATTTCTTCAGGTATACACAATTACATAGAATATCTAACATAGCAGCACATGTGTAGGAACCTAGGATAACCCGAAAAAGTCAGACAGAGTGACTTATTTCCATTGGGGTTCTTGTGATAATTATTTATATTTAAAAATAGATTAGTATCTTAACTATGTAAAAGCAGTTACAATAAAAGAAGATATACTAGGGGAGAGGTCAAATCACTCTCCTCCCTTTCTGTAGCCTTATTCATGATATACATTTTGGCGCTCTTATTGAACTGGTTCATGCAATGACAGGCTTTGCCATGTGCAGGCAGTCTGTTCCACTCTTATTGCAGTACAGAAAAATGTTTTTGAAGCCTGACCACTGACTAGGTACTGCAAAGTTGTTTTCCTTTACCCTCGTTCTGTAATTGCACTGCTTCCTGTCCTTAACAAAATTGGCAGTAAGATATTGGGGACACTGGTTGTGAGCAACTTTATAAACGTAATTTAGCTTTAGTTGATTTACTCTGTCTTCAACATTCAGCATGTCCATTTCATTTGTTGTAATTCATGCTCTCTTGGACGCAGGTCCAGAATGAATCTCACCATTTTGTTCTGGGTGATTTGTAGCCTATCTTGCAGTATTTTTTGTTTTGTTAACGCAGAGTACCATGAAGAGCAAGAGTAGTCTATAATACATTGTATGAGAGCTAGACATAGGGTCCTGTTGTCTACCAACCATTTGCTACAGGACTCTAGTTCTAGTGATAGTACATTAGCAATAGCTTGTGTGTCCTTACATGATACTAACAGATCACTATCATCTGCATACAGTAGAATCTTGCATTTGACACTGATAGGCATGTAATTCACATAGCACAGGAATAACAAAGGGCCCCGGATACTACGTTGAGGAACCCCACATGTTATCGGCATGGGCTCTGATTCTGTGTTGTTGATCTTGACAATTTGGTTCCTTTTGCTCAGGTAGGACTTAAACCATTCTACAGAACTTATACTGTAAATGAATGGTTCAGAGAACTGACGAGTTGGTAAATTAGACACATATGCAACACTTGGGTATCTTTATTGATGAAACGTTTGCCACACGTTATCAGTCCATACAAGGAGAATCGTGAAGACAGGAGGAGTATGAGGTGGTCAGTCCTACTGAGTCGATTGCAGTCCATCAATCTTGAATAGAATACAATATGAGCGTAGAAGAAGCATATATCGAGACAGAGAGGTGCAGCAGTTGTGGAGGTGTCACATTTGTCCAATGTGGAGGTCTGCCAGGAATGGAAGCGAAGAAATCCCTGTATTAAGATACCAAGATGTTGCAGTGTCTTAATACAGGGATTTCTTCGCTTGCCTATTCCTTGGGCACGACCTACTTCCACATTGGACAAATGTGACACCTCCTACAACTGCTGCACCTCTCCTGTCTACAGTATATAAGCTTCCTCTACGCTCATATGTTGTATTCTATTCAAGATTGATGGACTGACAACATCGACTCAAGATTGAGGGACTGACCACCTCATACTCCTCCTGTTCTTCACGATTCTCCTTTGTATGGACTGATGAAGCCACTGTGTGGCGAAACGTTTCCTCAATAAAGATACCCAAGTGTTGCATATGTGTCTAATTTACCAGAACTTATACTGATAGCTTGTAGTTTGTGGTTAACCGTATAGAGGGCCTTTTGCAAGTCTAAGGTTACCATTCCTATGAAATTCTCTAGCGACATTTCGGTTCTCAGGTAGTCCATCAAATTTAATGAGGGAGGTGTCAGTTGAATGAGATCTCCTAAAACCTGACTAGTAACTATAGAGAATGTTTTTGTCATTAAGATACTTGACAGTATACCGCCTTCTCTAGAATTCTGGACATCACAGTGAGTGGTGGACCTGACTTAACTCAGTGAAGACGTGTCTTGTGTGCTCTCTGTCAATCTGAAGAAGATGTCCTCTCTTGAGCTACTCTACCAGCAGCTGAAGGAAGAACTGAGGGTAGCTAAGCTTGAGATACAGCGACTGACTGAGGAAAACAAGAGGATTCGTAGTAATCCTCCTATTGAGAATCCTCAAGCCAGGAAAGGAACCTGGACAGTGGCTAAAACGCATGGGACAAAGTTAAGGCTCAAGAGGACGGGTGGAGAGGTAGAAACAACGAAGACCCAGGAGAATGTTGTGGAAACATCGAACCCATTCTCCGTGCTACCCGATGAATGTGAGTCGACTTCTGGGAGCGTCACGACGAAAGACACAAAGGAAGGTAAAAACATTGATGTTGTTGGGGACAGTCAGGTTAGGTACATGGATAGGGCTTTCTGTTTGATTGATAGGAGTAGGAGACAGAGGGTTTGCTTTCCTGGGGCTGGGATGGAGGATATTGTTAGCCGTCTGGACGACATCATGAGAGGTAATGGGAGCAATCCTATTATCTGTCTCAGTGCTGGAGGCAACGATGTTAGCAGACGTAGGAGTGAGGACCTGACTAGCAGGTTTAGGTCAGCAATAGACATAATTAGGAAGAAGGGTGGGAACCCTGTCATATGTGGTATTTTGCCAAGGAGAGGAGTTGGAAATGAATGGCTGTCCAGGGCAATTGGTGTCAATTGCTGGCTGGACAAATACTGTAAGGAAAATTCAGTAACATTCATTGACAACTGGGACCTCTTCTATGGCAGAAATGACATGTATGCCAGGGATGGGGTTCACTTATCCAGGTCTGGGGTGGGGGCACTGGCAACTGCAGTGGAGGGAGCTGTTAGGGCTTTAAACTAGAAATAGTTAGTGGTATGGGTTTTGGGGGGAAAACAGAGAAGTCCCAGTGTAGTAATATTATAAGTTGTAGGATAACTAGTAATAGGCAGAATAAGGTGGATAGTGGAAAGCTAGTGACACTAGATGACAAGGACAGTAATAGGTATAGTGGAAAAACAGAGATGAGCAGGAAGGGTAAAGAGAAAGGAGGGTCTCTAAATATATATTACACCAATAGTCGTAGTGCTAGGAATAAGATGGACGAGTTGAGATTAGTTGCAAGTACAGGTAATATTGATGTTTTTGCAATAACTGAGACATGGTTTAATATGAAAAATCGGGACTTGCCTGCCGAATGTCACATTCAGGGTTTTAAATTGTTCCAAGTAGACAGAAGTATCGGGAAAGGGGTGGGGTGGCACTCTATGTCCGTGATCATTTAAATTGTTGCATAAAAACGGGTATAAAGTCTGAATTAACACATACAGAGTCTGTCTGGATAAAATTTTCAGAGGGTGTGAAAAATTGATTTTAGGCGTGATTTACCGTCCTCCAAACTTAGATAGGAACAAGGGAGACTACTTTGGGAGGAAATTGTTAAGGCAACAAGACACGATAACGTAGTAATTCTAGGGGACTTTAACTTTAGTCAGATTGATTGGAATTTCATGACAGGGAATTTAGAATCTAACGACTTTTTAGAAGTAGTTCAGGATTGCTTTTGAAGCAGTTTGTAACAGAACCTACAAGGGAAATAACCTACTTGACTTGGTTCTGGCAAGCAAGGAAACCCTTGTTAATAATTTAGAAATTACAGAGGAACTCGGCTCAAGCGACCACAAGTCAATTACCTTTAGCATTGAATGGATGTATGATAGTAGGGATAATTCAGTAATGGTCCCAGATTTTCGCTTAGCAGATTATAATGGACTTAGAAAACACTTATCAACTGTGGACTGGGGTGAAGAAGAGAGGTATCAATATGACAGTTTTCTTAACACTATACAGGCTGCCCAAAGAACATTTATCCCGTATAAAGAAATTAGATCAAGTAGAAATGACCCAAAATGGATGAATAATAGGCTCAAATATATTTTAGGGCAGAAGAAAGGAATTTATAGGCGAATAAAAAGAGGTGAGGGTCATCTTATAAATCAGTATACTGACATTAAGAGGGACGTTAAAAAGGGAATAAGAAAATCTAAACGGGACTATGAAATTAAAGTTGCTAGGGATTCAAAAACTAACCCAAAACGTTTTTTCCAGGTTTATAGAACAAAAGTTAGGGATAAGATAGGTCCCCTTAAAAATAACTTTGGGCATCTTACTGACAAGGAGAATGATATGTGCTCTATTTTTAATAATTATTTTCTCTCGGTTTTCACACAGGAAGACATTAATAATATCCCAGTAATTAATTTTTACAGAGGCCCAGAAGAAGATAAATTATGTAATATCACAGTCACTAGCGAAATGATTATGAAACAGCTGGACCGACTGAAACAAAATAAATCGCCGGGTCCTGATGAGCTTTTTGCAAGGGTTCTTAAGGAATGCAAAATGGAACTCTGTGAACCAATATCTAACATAAGAACATAAGAACATAAGAAAGGAGGAACACTGCAGCAGGCCTGTTGGCCCATACTAGGCAGGTCCTTCACAATCCATCCCACTAACAGAATATTTGCTCAACCCAATTTTCAAAGCTACCCAAGAAATAAGCTTTGAGTTTCAGGTCCTTTCTTATGTTCCTCTTCACAGAGTCATAAGAACATAAGAACATAAGAAAGGAGGAACACTGCAGCAGGCCTGTTGGCCCATACTAGGCAGGTCCTTCACAATCCGTCCCACTAACAGAATATTTGCTCAACCCAATTTTCAATGCTACCCAAGAAATAAGCTTTGACAATTCTACCCACTCATGCGCGAGTCCCACTCAAATCCAACCCCTCTCACTCATGAATTTATCCAACCTAAATTTGAAACTACCCAAGGTCCTAGCTTCAATAACCCTACTAGGCAGACTGTTCCACTCATCAACTACCCTATTTCCAAACCAATACTTTCCTATATCCTTTCTAAATCTAAACTTATCTAACTTGAATCCATTATTGCGGGTTCTCTCTTGGAGAGATATCCTCAAGACCTTATTTATATCCCCTTTGTTAATACATATTTTCCACTTGTATACCTCGATCATGTCTCCCCTCATTCTACGTCTTACAAGTGAATGTAATTTTAGGGTCTTCAATCTTTCTTCGTAAGGAAGATTTCTAATGCTATGTATTAATTTAGTCATTCTACGCTGAATGTTTTCTAACGAATTTATGTCCATTCTGTAATATGGAGACCAGAACTGAGCTGCGTAATCTAGGTGAGGCCTTACTAATGATGTATAAAGCTGTAATATAACCTCTGGACTTCTGTTGCTAACACTTCTTGATATAAATCCCAGTAATCTATTTGCCTTATTACGTACGCTTAGGCATTGCTGTCTTGGTTTAAGGTTGCTGCTTACCATCACCCCCAAGTCCTTCTCGCAATCTGTATGGCTAAGTTCTACGTTATTTAACTTATAAGTGCTTGGGTTATGGACACTCCCGAGCTTCAGAACCTTGCATTTATCTACATTGAACTGCATCTGCCACTTTTCTGACCACGAATTAAGTTTGTCTAAATCTTCCTGAAGTTCTATGACATCTATGTTTGAATCAATTATCCTACCTATCTTCGTGTCGTCGGCGAATTTGCTCATATCACTAGTAATTCCCTCATCAAGGTCATTGATATATATTATAAATAACAATGGGCCTAAGACTGATCCCTGTGGAACACCACTTGATACAAGTCCCCATTCGGATTTAACCCCATTTATGCACACTCTCTGCTTCCTATTGGTGAGCCATGACTCGATCCATGACAGCACTTTTCCCCCAATGCCATGAGCTGCCACTTTCTTTAACAGTCTCTGGTGCGGTACTCTATCAAAAGCCTTACTAAAGTCTAAATAAACAATATCGAATTCTTTATCGTGATCAACAGCCTCAAAAGCTTTACTGAAGAAGGTTAATAAATTAGATAGGCAGGAACGGCCCTCGTGAATCCATGCTGGGTATCATTAATCAAATTATGGTTATCTAGATGGCTTCTAATAATATCAGCTATAATTGACTCAAGTAATTTGCCTACAATTGAGGTCAGGCTTATTGGGCGGTAGTTTGACGGTAGTGACTTGTCCCCTGCTTTAAAAATAGGAATTACATTAGCCATCTTCCACATATCAGACACTACACCTGTTTGAAGAGATAAATTAAAAATGTTAGATATTGGTTCACAGAGTTCCATTTTGCATTCCTTAAGAACCCTTGCAAAAAGCTCATCAGGACCCGGCGATTTATTTTGTTTCAGTCGGTCCAGCTGTTTCATAATCATTTCGCTAGTGACTGTGATATTACATAATTTATCTTCTTCTGGGCCTCTGTAAAAATTAATTACTGGGATATTATTAATGTCTTCCTGTGTGAAAACCGAGAGAAAATAATTATTAAAAATAGAGCACATATCATTCTCCTTGTCAGTAAGATGCCCAAAGTTATTTTTAAGGGACCTATCTTATCCCTAACTTTTGTTCTATAAACCTGGAAAAAACTTTTGGGTTAGTTTTGAATCCCTAGCAACTTTAATTTCATAGTCCCGTTTAGATTTTCTTATTCCCTTTTTAACGTCCCTCTTAATGTCAGTATACTGATTTATAAGATGACCCTCACCTCTTTTTATGCGCCTATAAATTCCTTTCTTCTGCCCTAAAGATATTTGAGCCTATTATTCATCCATTTTGGGTCATTTCTACTTGATCTAATTTCTTTATACGGGATAAATGTTCTTTGGACAGCCTGTATAGTGTTAAGAAAACTGTCATATTGATACCTCTCTTCTTCACCCCAGTCCACAGTTGATAAGTGTTCTCTAAGTCCATTATAATCTGCTAAGCGAAAATCTGGGACCATTACTGAATTATCCCTACTATCATACATCCATTCAATGCTAAAGGTAATTGACTTGTGGTCGCTTGAGCCGAGTTCCTCTGTAATTTCTAAATTATTAACAAGGGTTTCCTTGCTTGCCAGAACCAAGTCAAGTAGGTTATTTCCCCTTGTAGGTTCTGTTACAAACTGCTTCAAAAAACAATCCTGAACTACTTCTAAAAAGTCGTTAGATTCTAAATTCCCTGTCATGAAATTCCAATCAATCTGACTAAAGTTAAAGTCCCCTAGAATTACTACGTTATCGTGTCTTGTGGCCTTAACAATTTCCTCCCAAAGTAGTCTCCCTTGTTCCCTATCTAAGTTTGGAGGACGGTAAATCACGCCTAAAATCAATTTTTCACACCCCTCTGAAAATTCTATCCAGACAGACTCTGTATGTGTTAGTTCAGACTTTATACCCGTTTTTATGTATTAATTTAGTCATTCTACGCTGAATGTTTTCTAACGAATTTATGTCCATTCTGTAATATGGAGACCAGAACTGAGCTGCGTAATCTAGGTGAGGCCTTACTAATGATGTATAAAGCTGTAATATAACCTCTGGACTTCTGTTGCTAACACTTCTTGATATAAATCCCAGTAATCTATTTGCCTTATTACGTACGCTTAGGCATTGCTGTCTTGGTTTAAGGTTGCTGCTTACCATCACCCCCAAGTCCTTCTCGCAATCTGTATGGCTAAGTTCTACGTTATTTAACTTATAAGTGCTTGGGTTATGGACACTCCCGAGCTTCAGAACCTTGCATTTATCTACATTGAACTGCATCTGCCACTTTTCTGACCACGAATTAAGTTTGTCTAAATCTTCCTGAAGTTCTATGACATCTATGTTTGAATCAATTATCCTACCTATCTTCGTGTCGTCGGCGAATTTGCTCATATCACTAGTAATTCCCTCATCAAGGTCATTGATATATATTATAAATAACAATGGGCCTAAGACTGATCCCTGTGGAACACCACTTGATACAAGTCCCCATTCGGATTTAACCCCATTTATGCACACTCTCTGCTTCCTATTGGTGAGCCATGACTCGATCCATGACAGCACTTTTCCCCCAATGCCATGAGCTGCCACTTTCTTTAACAGTCTCTGGTGCGGTACTCTATCAAAAGCCTTACTAAAGTCTAAATAAACAATATCAATTCTTTATCGTGATCAACAGCCTCAAAAGCTTTACTGAAGAAGGTTAATAAATTAGATAGGCAGGAACGGCCCCTCGTGAATCCATGCTGGGTATCATTAATCAAATTATGGTTATCTAGATGGCTTCTAATAATATCAGCTATAATTGACTCAAGTAATTTGCCTACAATTGAGGTCAGGCTTATTGGGCGGTAGTTTGACGGTAGTGACTTGTCCCCTGCTTTAAAAATAGGAATTACATTAGCCATCTTCCACATATCAGACACTACACCTGTTTGAAGAGATAAATTAAAAATGTTAGATATTGGTTCACAGAGTTCCATTTGCATTCCTTAAGAACCCTTGCAAAAGCTCATCAGGACCCGGCGATTTATTTTGTTTCAGTCGGTCCAGCTGTTTCATAATCATTTCGCTAGTGACTGTGATATTACATAATTTATCTTCTTCTGGGCCTCTGTAAAAATTAATTACTGGGATATTATTAATGTCTTCCTGTGTGAAAACCGAGAGAAAATAATTATTAAAAATAGAGCACATATCATTCTCCTTGTCAGTAAGATGCCCAAAGTTATTTTTAAGGGGACCTATCTTATCCCTAACTTTTGTTCTATAAACCTGGAAAAAACTTTTTGGGTTAGTTATTGAATCCCTAGCAACTTTAATTTCATAGTCCCGTTTAGATTTTCTTATTCCCTTTTTAACGTCCCTCTTAATGTCAGTATACTGATTTATAAGATGACCCTCACCTCTTTTTATGCGCCTATAAATTCCTTTCTTCTGCCCTAAAAGATATTTGAGCCTATTATTCATCCATTTTGGGTCATTTCTACTTGATCTAATTTCTTTATACGGGATAAATGTTCTTTGGACAGCCTGTATAGTGTTAAGAAAACTGTCATATTGATACCTCTCTTCTTCACCCCAGTCCACAGTTGATAAGTGTTCTCTAAGTCCATTATAATCTGCTAAGCGAAAATCTGGGACCATTACTGAATTATCCCTACTATCATACATCCATTCAATGCTAAAGGTAATTGACTTGTGGTCGCTTGAGCCGAGTTCCTCTGTAATTTCTAAATTATTAACAAGGGTTTCCTTGCTTGCCAGAACCAAGTCAAGTAGGTTATTTCCCCTTGTAGGTTCTAAGTCCATTATAATCTGCTAAACGAAAATCTGGGACCGTTAATGAATTATCCCTACTATCATACATCCATTCAATGCTAAAGGTAATTGACTTGTGGTCGCTTGAGCCGAGTTCCTCTGTAATTTCTAAATTATTAACAAGGGTTTCCTTGCTTGCCAGAACCAAGTCAAGTACATAACATAAGAACATAAGAAAGGAGGAACACTGCAGCAGGCCTGTTGGCCCATACTAGGCAGGTCCTTCACAATCCGTCCCACTAACAGAATATTTGCTCAACCCAATTTTCAATGCTACCCAAGAAATAAGCTTTGACAATTCTACCCACTCATGCGCGAGTCCCACTCAAATCCAACCCCTCTCACTCATGAATTTATCCAACCTAAATTTTAAACTACCCAAGGTCCTAGCTTCAATAACCCTACTAGGCAGACTGTTCCACTCATCAACTACCCTATTTCCAAACCAATACTTTCCTATATCCTTTCTAAATCTAAACTTATCTAACTTGAATCCATTATTGCGGGTTCTCTCTTGGAGAGATATCCTCAAGACCTTATTTATATCCCCTTTGTTAATACCCATTTTCCACTTGTATACCTCGATCATGTCTCCCCTCATTCTACGTCTTACAAGTGAATGTAATTTTAGGGTCTTCAATCTTTCTTCGTAAGGAAGATTTCTAATGCTATGTATTAATTTAGTCATTCTACGCTGAATGTTTTCTAACGAATTTATGTCCATTCTGTAATATGGAGACCAGAACTGAGCTGCGTAATCTAGGTGAGGCCTTACTAATGTATTTCCCCTTGTAGGTTCTGTTACAAACTGCTTCAAAAAGCAATCCTGAACTACTTCTAAAAAGTCGTTAGATTCTAAATTCCCTGTCATGAAATTCCAATCAATCTGACTAAAGTTAAAGTCCCTAGAATTACTACGTTATCGTGCCTTGTGGCCTTAACAATTTCCTCCCAAAGTAGTCTCCCTTGTTCCCTATCTAAGTTTGGAGGACGGTAAATCACGCCTAAAATCAATTTTCACACCCCTCTGAAAATTCTATCCAGACAGACTCTGTATTTGTTAATTCAGACTTTATACCCGTTTTTATGCAACAATTTAAATGATCACGGACATAGAGTGCCACCCACCCCCTTCCCGATACTTCTGTCTACTTGGAACAATTTAAATCCCTGAATGTGACATTCGGCAGGCAAGTCCGATTTTTCATATTAAACCATGTCTCAGTTATTGCAAAACATCAATATTACCCGTACTTGCAACTAATCTCAACTCGTCCATCTTATTCCTAGCACTACGACTATTGGTATAATATATATTTAAAGACCCTCCTTTCTCTTTACCCTTCCTGCTCATCTCTGTTTTCCACTATACCTATTACTGTCCTTGTCATCTAGTGTCACTAGCTTTCCACTATCCACCTTATTCTGCCTATTACTAGTTCTCTTAGAACTTATAATATTACTACACTGGGACTTCTCTGTTTTCCCCCCAAAACCCATACCACTAACTATTTCTAGTTTAAAGTCCTAACAGCTCCCTCCACTGCAGTTGACAGTGCCCCCACCCCAGACCTGGATAAGTGAACCCGATCCCTGGCATACATGTCATTTCTGCCATAGAAGAGGTCCCAGTTGTCAATGAATGTTACTGAATTTTCCTTACAGTATTTGTCCAGCCAGCAATTGACACCAATTGCCCTGGACAGCCATTCATTTCCAACTCCTCTCCTTGGCAAAATACCACATATGACAGGGTTCCCACTTCTTCTAATTATAAGAACATAAGAACATAAGAAAGGAGGAACACTGCAGCAGGCCTGTTGGCCCATTCTAGGCAGGTCCTTCACATTCCATCCCACCAACAGAATATTTGTTCAACCTAATTTTCAATGCTACCCAAAAAATAAGCTTTGATAATTTTATTTACTCATGTGCAATTCCCACTCAAATCCAACCCCTTTCACTCATGAATTTATCCAACCTAAATTTAAAACTACCCAAGGTCCTTGCTTCAATAACCCTACTAGGCAGACTGTTCCATTCATCAACTACCCTATTTCCAAACCAATACTTTCCTATATCCTTTCTAAATCTAAACTTATCTAACTTGAATCCATTATTGCGGGTTCTCTCTTGGAGAGATACCCTCAAGACCTTATTTATATCCCCTTTGTTAATACCCATTTTCCACTTGTATACCTCGATCATGTCTCCCTCATTCTACGTCTTACAAGTGAATGTAATTTAAGGGTCTTCAATCTTTCTTCGTAAGGAAGATTTCTAATGCTATGTATTAATTTAGTCATTCTACGCTGAATGTTTTCTAACGAATTTATGTCCATTCTGTAATATGGAGACCAGAACTGAGCTGCGTAATCTAGGTGAGGCCTTACTAATGATGTATAAAGCTGTAATATAACGTCTGGACTTCTGTTGCTAACACTTCTTGATATAAATCCCAGTAATCTATTTGCCTTATTACGTACGCTTAGGCATTGCTGTCTTGGTTTAAGGTTGCTGCTTACCATCACCCCCAAGTCCTTCTCGCAATCTGTATGGCTAAGTTCTACGTTATTTAACTTATAAGTGCTTGGGTTATGGACACTCCCGAGCTTTAGAACTTTGCATTTATCTACATTGAACTGCATCTGCCATTTTTCTGACCAGGAATTGAGTTTGTCTAAATCCTCCTGTAGTTCACTGACATCTACGTCTGAATCGATTATCCTACCTATCTTCGTGTCATCAGCGAATTTGCTCATATCACTAGAAATTCCCTCGTCAAGGTCATTTATATATATTATAAACAACAACGGGCCCAAAACCGATCCCTGAGGAACGCCACTTGTTACAGATCCCCACTCCGATTTAACCCCATTTATGCACACCCTCTGCTTCCTATTGGTGAGCCATGACTCGATCCATGACAACACTTTTCCCCCAATGCCATGAGCAGCCACTTTCTTTAACAGTCTCTGATGTGGTACTCTATCAAAAGCCTTACTAAAATCCAAATAAACGATATCGAATTCTTTATCATTATCAACTGCCTCAAAGCCCCACTGAAAAAAGTTAACAAATTAGTTAGGCAGGAACGGCCCCTGGTGAATCCATGCTGAGTATCATTAATCAAATTATGCCTATCGAGATAGCTTCTTATGTTATCAGCTATAATCGACTCTAGTAATTTGCCTACAATTGATGTTAGACTTATTGGGCGGTAATTTGATGGTAACGACTTGTCCCCTGCATTAAAAATAGGAATTACATTAGCCTGACCTAAACCTGCTAGTCAGGTCCTCACTCCTACGTCTGCCAACATCGTTGCCTCCAGCACTGAGACAGATAATAGGATTGAACATAAGAACATAAGAAAGGAGGAACACTGCAGCAGGCCTGTTGGCCCATACTAGGCAGGTCCTTCACAATCCATCCCACTAACAGAATATTTGCTCAACCCAATTTTCAAAGCTACCCAAGAAATAAGCTTTGACAATTCTACCCACTCATGCGCGAGTCCCACTCAAATCCAACCCCTCTCACTCATGAATTTATCCAACCTAAATTTGAAACTACCCAAGGTCCCAGCCTCAATAACCCCACTAGGCAGACTGTTCCACTCATCAACTACCCTATTTCCAAACCAATACTTTCCTATATCCCTTCCAAATCCAAACTTATCCAACTTGAATCCATTATTGCGGGTTCCCTCTTGGAGAGATATCCTCAAGACCTTATTTATATCCCCTTTGTTAATACCCATTTTCCACTTGTATACCTCGATCATGTCTCCCCTCATTCTACGTCTTACAAGTGAATGTAATTTTAGGGTCTTCAATCTTTAAGAACATAAGAACATAAGAAAGGAGGAACACTGCAGCAGGCCCGCTGGCCCACACCAGGCAGGTCCTTCACAATCCGTCCCACTAACAGAATGTTTGCTCAACCCAATTTTCAATGCTACCCAAGAAATAAGCTTTGACAATTCTACCCACTCATGCGCGAGTCCCACTCAAATCCAACCCCTCTCACTCATGAATTTATCCAACCTAAATTTGAAACTACCCAAGGTCCTAGCTTCAATAACCCTACTAGGCAGACTGTTCCACTCATCAACTACCCTATTTCCAAACCAATACTTTCCTATATCCTTTCTAAATCTAAACTTATCTAACTTGAATCCATTATTGCGGGTTCTCTCTGAGAGATATCCTCAAGACCTTATTTATATCCCCTTTGTTTATACCCATTTTCCACTTGTATACCTCGATCATGTCTCCCCTCATTCTACGTCTTACAAGTGAATGTAATTTTAGGGTCTTCAATCTTTCTTCGTAAGGAAGATTTCTAATGCTATGTATTAATTTAGTCATTCTACGCTGAATGTTTTCTAACGAATTTATGTCCATTCTGTAATATGGAGACCAGAACTGAGCTGCGTAATCTAGGTGAGGCCTTACTAATGATGTATAAAGCTGTAATATAACCTCTTGACTTCTGTTGCTAACACTTCTTGATATAAATCCCAGTAATCTATTTGCCTTATTACGTACGCTTAGGCATTGCTGTCTTGGTTTAAGGTTGCTGCTTTCCATCACCCCCAAGTCCTTCTCGCAATCTGTATGGCTAAGTTCTACGTTGGAAAAATAAACACATAAGCAGTATAATGTGATCCTTTATTGACAACGTTTCGCCCACGCAATGGGCTTTATCGAGTCACAGACAGATCTGTCTGTACACACTTAGTCAGCCATTAACGAATGTGTTTAATACGTCCATCCTAACTGGTGTTGTGCCAGAGATGTGGAAGATAGCTAATGTAGTTCCTATATTCAAATCAGGGGATAAGTCCATTCCATCAAATTACCGTCCAATAAGCCTCACGTCTATAGTAGGCAAATTATTAGAATCAATTATAGCTGATATTATCAGAAGTCACCTTGAAGAACATAATTTGATTAATGAATCTCAGCATGGGTTTACGAGAGGTCGTTCCTGCCTGACAAATTTACTGACGTTTTTCAATAAAACATTTGAGGCAGTAGACAGTGATAAAGAATATGATATAGTTTACTTGGATTTCAGTAAGGCCTTCGATAGAGTACCTCACAAGAGACTCTTAAGAAAGGTGGCAGCTCATGGTATAGGAGGTAAAGTTCTAGCATGGATAGAGGCATGGCTTACCAATAGAAAGCAGAGAGTTTCCATTAATGGGGTCAAATCTGAATGGGGATTTGTCACTAGTGGCGTTCCACAAGGATCAGTTTTGGGCCCATTGTTGTTCATAATTTACATTAATGACCTTGATGAAGGAATTGCAAGTGACATGAGTAAATTTGCTGATGATACAAAAATAGGCCGTATAATTCATTCTGAGGAGGATAACAGTGAACTCCAGGAGGATTTGGATAAATTAATGTCTTGGTCTGAAAAGTGGCAGATGAAGTTCAATGTGGACAAGTGTAAGGTGCTTGTCGTTGGTAATGAAAATATCCCTCGAATTTATAAACTAGGTGAAGTTGAGCTTGATCATACAGAATGTGAAAAAGACTTGGGAGTCATGGTAAGCAGAAATCTAAAGCCAAGACAACAGTGCCTAAGTGTGCGCAATAAGGCTAACAGATTACTAGGATTTATTTCAAGAAGTATAAGCAACAGAAGTCCAAAAGTTATTTTACAGCTCTATACATCACTAGTGAGACCTCATTTGGATTATGCAGCTCAGTTTTGGTCTCCTTACTACAGGATGGATATAGATTCATTGGAGAACATACAAAGAAGAATGACAGGTGTAGTGTCTGATATGTGGAAGATGGCTAATGTAATTCCTATTTTTAAAGCAGGGGACAAGTCACTACCGTCAAACTACCGCCCAATAAGCCTGACCTCAATTGTAGGCAAATTACTAGAGTCAATTATAGCTGATATTATTAGAAGCCATCTAGATAACCATAATTTGATTAATGATACCCAGCATGGATTCACGAGGGGCCGTTCCTGCCTATCTAATTTATTAACCTTCTTCAGTAAAGCTTTTGAGGCTGTTGATCACGATAAAGAATTCGATATTGTTTATTTAGACTTTAGTAAGGCTTTTGATAGAGTACCGCACCAGAGACTGTTAAAGAAAGTGGCAGCTCATGGCATTGGGGGAAAAGTGCTGTCATGGATCGAGTCATGGCTCACCAATAGGAAGCAGAGAGTGTGCATAAATGGGGTTAAATCCGAATGGGGACTTGTAACAAGTGGTGTTCCACAGGGATCAGTCTTAGGCCCATTGTTATTTATAATATATATCAATGACCTTGATGAGGGAATTACTAGTGATATGAGCAAATTCGCCGACGACACGAAGATAGGTAGGATAATTGATTCAAACATAGATGTCATAGAACTTCAGGAAGATTTAGACAAACTTAATTCGTGGTCAGAAAAGTGGCAGATGCAGTTCAATGTAGATAAATGCAAGGTTCTGAAGCTCGGGAGTGTCCATAACCCAAGCACTTATAAGTTAAATAACGTAGAACTTAGCCATACAGATTGCGAGAAGGACTTGGGGGTGATGGTAAGCAGCAACCTTAAACCAAGACAGCAATGCCTAAGCGTACGTAATAAGGCAAATAGATTACTGGGATTTATATCAAGAAGTGTTAGCAACAGAAGTCCAGAGGTTATATTACAGCTTTATACATCATTAGTAAGGCCTCACCTAGATTACGCAGCTCAGTTCTGGTCTCCATATTACAGAATGGACATAAATTCGTTAGAAAACATTCAGCGTAGAATGACTAAATTAATACATAGCATTAGAAATCTTCCTTACGAAGAAAGATTGAAGACCCTAAAATTACATTCACTTGTAAGACGTAGAATGAGGGGAGACATGATCGAGGTATACAAGTGGAAAATGGGTATTAACAAAGGGGATATAAATAAGGTCTTGAGGATATCTCTCCAAGAGAGAACCCGCAATAATGGATTCAAGTTAGATAAGTTTAGATTTAGAAAGGATATAGGAAAGTATTGGTTTGGAAATAGGGTAGTTGATGAGTGGAACAGTCTGCCTAGTAGGGTTATTGAAGCTAGGACCTTGGGTAGTTTCAAAATTGGGTTTGGGATAAATTCATGAGTGAGAGGGTTGGATTTGAGTGGGACTCGCGCATGAGTGGGTAGAATTGTCAAAGCTTATTTCTTGGGTAGCTTTGAAAATTGGGTTGAGCAAATATTCTGTTAGTGGGATGGATTGTGAAGGACCTGCCTAGTATGGGCCAACAGGCCTGCTGCAGTGTTCCTCCTTTCTTATGTTCTTATGTTCTTATAAGAAATCTCCCGTATGAAGATAGACTTAGAGCGTTGAATCTCCACTCTCTGGAGAGACGTAGAATGAGGGGAGATATCATCGAGGTGTACAAGTGGATGATGGGCATAAACAAAGGAGATATTAATAAAATACTGAGGATATCGAACCAAGTAAGAACGAGAAATAACGGATTTAAATTGGATAAATTTAGATTTAGAAAGGACATAGGCAAGTACTGGTTTTCGAACAGAGTTGTAGATGCGTGGAACAATCTTCCGAGTACTGTGATAGAGGCTAGGACCTTGGGTGGCTTTAAAAAGAGATTGGACAAATATATGAGTGGGAGGGGCTGGGTTTGATTTGTGTCGTGAGTACGGGAATAAATTTTTAGGTAGTGGTGGTTTTGATAAGGACCTGCCTTGTATGGGCCAGTAGGCCTTCTGCAGTGTTCCTCCATTCTTATGTTCTTATGTTCTTATAAGAGAGGAGCTTACGACGACGTTTCGGCCTGACTTGGACCATTTACAAAGTCACACTAACACACAGAGACAGAGGAAGGGTATTTATAGGCAGGCAGACAGGGAGGGTACAAGAGTGGGAAATGTAGGAGTAGTGGTAGTAGTGGTAGTAGTAAAGGTAGTAGTAAAGGTAGTAGAGTAGACAGTCATATGGGAAGGAGCACTGCTATGAGGCTAGCGGCCCGCAAGGGGGTACGAGAGGAAGAAAAGCAAAAAAATGAAGGAAAATACAAGGCAAAAGAAAGAACAGAAAGAAAGGAAAACCCAAGGAGAAAAAAGGAGAAGGGGAAGATAAGACAGGGAAGGAATCAGGTTAAGTCACGGGTGTTCTGAAGTTTAGAGCATTTAACAATGTAATGAGAGAGGAAAGCATCAACAGAGACAAAGCCTTCTTCCCACTATTGATGTACGTCCTTCACTCTGGCTCCGCTATGTAGATGACATCTTTGCTCTTTGGCCTCATGACTTAAGTCTCTTCCAACCTTTTCTTGATGCTCTTAATAATCTTGCCCCTTCCATTAAGTTTAAAGCTGATTGGGAATCTAATTCTTTGCTTCCTTTCCTTGATGTTCATGTCCACCGTTCAGTTACAGGTTTTGCCTTCTCCGTGTACCGCAAGCCTATGCACAGTGGCATGTACATTCATTACTTCTCTTATCATGCCTCCTCTGTCAAGAAGAGTGTTCTTATCTCCCTCTTTCTCCGTGCTCTCCGCATCTGTGATCCTCAGTTTCTTGAAGCAGAAATTTCCACTCTTCATAATTCTTTTTTCCCGCCTGGGCTACCCTTCCCATTTCATAGACTCTGCTTTCTCTCGTGCTAAACGGACTTTCTTCTCTCCTAAACCCTCTACTCCTGAGAACTCTCCAGTCCTCTGCCTTCCCTACATCTCTGGTCTCTCTAATCTCAGCAACTCTCTCCGTTCCTTAGACATCAAACTTACCTTTCGCCAAACTAACACTCTTCGCACTAATCTAGTTCATACCTCCCCTACCTCCACAGATTCTCCTGGTGTCTACTCTATTTCTTGCTCCTCCTGTCCTCTTCAGTACTTCGGAGAAACTGGCCGATCTCTTTCTGACAGACTCAGGGAGCACAAAAATAGTGTTAGGCTTGCCGACACTAATAATGCTCTTTTCTGTCATGTCAGAGATCACAGTCATCCCATTGATTGGTCTTCTGCTAAAACTGTCTACCCTACGTCTAACTTTCATAGTCGCCGCCTGGTTGAATCCTCCCTTATACACAACTTTCCCTGTATGAATCTTAGCCCTGGCTTTGTCTCTGTTGATGCTTTCCTCTCTCATTACATTGTTAAATGCTCTAAACTTCAGAACACCCGTGACTTAACCTGATTCCTTCCCTGTCTTATCTTCCCCTTCTCCTTTTTCTCCTTGGGTTTTCCTTTCTTTCTGTTCTTTCTTTTGCCTTGTATTTTCCTTCATTTTTCGCTTTTCTTCCTCTCGTACCTCCTTGCGGGCCGCTAGCCTCATAGCAGTGCTCCTTCCCATATGACTGTCTACTCTACTACCTTTACTACTACCTTTACTACTACCACTACTACCACTACTCCTACATTTCCCCACTCTCTTGTACCCTCCCTGTCTGCCTGCCTATAAATACCCTTCCTCTGTCTCTGTGTGTTAGTGTGACTTTGTAAATGGTCCAAGTCGGGCCGAAACGTCGTCGTAAGCTCCTCTTTTATATGTGCGGGTTGTGTGTGTATTGTTCCAGTCACGGTATTGTGCCTTTTTTGTTAGTTAGATCTGTCTGTGACTCGATAAAGCCCACTGCGTGGGCGAAACGTTGTCAATAAAGGATCACATTATACTGCTTATGTGTTTATTTTTCCATTGTGTCGGTATTTTATACCATTTATTTCCATAAGTTCTACGTTATTTAACTTATAAGTGCTTGGGTTATGGACACTCCCGAGCTTCAGAACCTTGCATTTATCTACATTGAACTGCATCTGCCACTTTTCTGACCACGAATTAAGTTTGTCTAAATCTTCCTGAAGTTCTATGACATCTATGTTTGAATCAATTATCCTACCTATCTTCGTGTCGTCGGCGAATTTGCTCATATCACTAGTAATTCCCTCATCAAGGTCATTGATATATATTATAAATAACAATGGGCCTAAGACTGATCCCTGTGGAACACCACTTGATACAAGTCCCCATTCGGATTTAACCCCATTTATGCACACTCTCTGCTTCCTATTGGTGAGCCATGACTCGATCCATGACAGCACTTTTCCCCCAATGCCATGAGCTGCCACTTTCTTTAACAGTCTCTGGTGCGGTACTCTATCAAAAGCCTTACTAAAGTCTAAATAAACAATATCGAATTCTTTATCGTGATCAACAGCCTCAAAAGCTTTACTGAAGAAGGTTAATAAATTAGATAGGCAGGAACGGCCCTCGTGAATCCATGCTGGGTATCATTAATCAAATTATGGTTATCTAGATGGCTTCTAATAATATCAGCTATAATTGACTCAAGTAATTTGCCTACAATTGAGGTCAGGCTTATTGGGCGGTAGTTTGACGGTAGTGACTTGTCCCCTGCTTTAAAAATAGGAATTACATTAGCCATCTTCCACATATCAGACACTACACCTGTTTGAAGAGATAAATTAAAAATGTTAGATATTGGTTCACAGAGTTCCATTTTGCATTCCTTAAGAACCCTTGCAAAAGCTCATCAGGACCCGGCGATTTATTTTGTTTCAGTCGGTCCAGCTGTTTCATAATCATTTCGCTAGTGACTGTGATATTACATAATTTATCTTCTTCTGGGCCTCTGTAAAAATTAATTACTGGGATATTATTAATGTCTTCCTGTGTGAAAACCGAGAGAAAATAATTATTAAAAATAGAGCACATATCATTCTCCTTGTCAGTAAGATGCCCAAAGTTATTTTTAAGGGGACCTATCTTATCCCTAACTTTTGTTCTATAAACCTGGAAAAAACTTTTTGGGTTAGTTTTTGAATCCCTAGCAACTTTAATTTCATAGTCCCGTTTAGCTTTTCTTATTCCCTTTTTAACGTCCCTCTTAATGTCAGTATACTGATTTATAAGATGACCCTCACCTCTTTTTATGCGCCTATAAATTCCTTTCTTCTGCCCTAAAAGATATTTGAGCCTATTATTCATCCATTTTGGCTCATTTCTACTTGATCTAATTTCTTTATACGGGATAAATGTTCTTTGGGCAGCCTGTATAGTGTTAAGAAAACTGTCATATTGATACCTCTCATCTTCACCCCAGTCCACAGTTGATAAGTGTTCTCTAAGTCCATTATAATCTGCTAAGCGAAAATCTGGGACCATTACTGAATTATCCCTACTATCATACATCCATTCAATGCTAAAGGTAATTGACTTGTGGTCGCTTGAGCCGAGTTCCTCTGTAATTTCTAAATTATTAACAAGGGTTTCCTTGCTTGCCAGAACCAAGTCAAGTAGGTTATTTCCCTTGTAGGTTCTGTTACAAACTGCTTCAAAAGCAATCCTGAACTACTTCTAAAAAGTCGTTAGATTCTAAATTCCCTGTCATGAAATTCCAATCAATCTGACTAAAGTTAAAGTCCCTAGAATTACTACGTTATCGTGTCTTGTGGCCTTAACAATTTCTCCCAAAGTAGTCTCCCTTGTTCCCTATCTAAGTTTGGAGGACGGTAAATCACGCCTAAAATCAATTTTTCACACCCCTCTGAAAATTCTATCCAGACAGACTCTGTATGTGTTAGTTCAGACTTTATACCCGTTTTTATGCAACAATTTAAATGATCACGGACATAGAGTGCCACCCCACCCCCTTTCCCGATACTTCTGTCTACTTGGAACAATTTAAAACCCTGAATGTGACATTCGGCAGGCAAGTCCCGATTTTTCATATTAAACCATGTCTCAATTATTGCAAAAACATCAATATTACCCGTACTTGCAACTAATCTCAAAATTGCTCCCATTACCTCTCATGATGTCGTCCAGACGGCTAACAATATCCTCCATCCCAGCCCCAGGAAAGCAAACCCTCTGTCTCCTACTCCTATCAATCAAACAGAAAGCCCTATCCATGTACCTAACCTGACTGTCCCTAACAACAACAATGTTTTTACCTTCCTTGGTGTAGTTCGTCGTGACGCTCCCAGAAGTCGACTCACATTCATCGGGTAGCACGGAGAATGGGTTCGATGTTTCCACAACATTCTCCTGGGTCTTCATTGTTTCTACCTCTCCACCCGTCCTCTTGATCTTTAACTTTGTCCCATGTGTTCTGGCCACTGTCCAGGTTCCTTTCTTGGCTTGAGGATTCTCAACAGGAGGATAACTACGAATCCTCTTGTTTTCCTCAGTCAGTCGCTGTATCTCAAGCTTAGCTACCCTCAGTTCTTCCTTCAGTTCTTCCTGCTAGCTCGCAGGATTATCCTCCAACGCCGCCGCCCTACCACTTACCTTAACTTCCCTTCTCGCAGATGGTTCTGCCTTTGACTTACAATCACTTTTTGACTTTATCAGCAACGGCTTTACTATACGAACCTTGACACATACACAGATGATGATAAAAGCAAAGGTCTCAGTGGACCACTAGTAGAAGTTAGAGGGCAAGAATTTACGGAATACTGCAGCTGGCCTACTGGCCCATGCTAAGTAAGTTCCTTTGGATTCCAATCCTTTTTACACAAACTATTAGTTAAGCAATGAAGATGTGGATGATGTCCTCTGCACCAAGATACATAAGAACATAAGAAAGGAGGAACACTGCAGCAGGCCTGTTGGCCCATACTAGGCAGGTCCTTCACAATCCGTCCCACTAACAGAATATTTGCTCAACCCAATTTTCAATGCTACCCAAGAAATAAGCTTTGATAATTCTATTTACTCATATGCGAGTCCCACTCAAATCCAACCCCTCTCACTCATGAATTTATCCAATCTAAATTTGAAACTACCCAAGGTCCTAGCTTCAATAACCCTACTAGGCAGACTGTTCCACTCATCAACTACCCTATTTCCAAACCAATACTTTCCTATATCATTTCTAAATCTAAACTTATCTAACTTGAATCCATTATTGCGGGTTCTCTCTTGGAGAGATATCTTCAAGACATTATTTATATCCCCTTTGTTAATCCCTTTTCCCCTTGTTTCCTCATCATTTTTTCCCCCCCTTCTACGTCTTACAAGTGAATGTAATTTTGGGGCTTCAATCTTTCTTCATACGGAAGATTTTTTTAAAATTTTTATTTTAAATTTAATTAATTTTTTCCTGAATGTTTTTTTTAAAGAATTATTATCCATTCTGTAATATGGGGAAGAACGAGCTGGGGGGTCCAGGTGGGGGCCCCACCAAGATGTATAAAGCTGTAATATAACCTCTGGGGAACTGTTGCTTACCCTTTTAAAAAAATAAGAACATAAGAAAGGAGGAACACTGCAAAAAGGGGCCCGTTGGCCCATCTAGGCAGGGCCTTCACATTCCATCCCCCCAACCCGAATATTTGTTCCCAAACCCCCTTTTCAATCTCCCAAAAAAAAGCTTTTTTTTTATTTTTCTCATGTGCAATTTTCCCCCCCAAAACCA
>WNWK01006792.1:0-101443 GCA_009830355.1 Cherax destructor
ACCCAAACCTAAATGATCATGCTATAAACTACTTTGAAAAATGCTCATTGTTACTTTCCTATACGATAATCTCAATTTTTAATAATATGTTACTATTATGTTACCCCCTACTCATATTATAAGTTAATGTCAAAAATGCTCAATGTTATTTTCCTTAAGATAATCTCAATTCCATATTATCATTCAAGAATCTTAACACCTGTAACAATCTAAGATCTAATATCATTATATAATAATTTAAACAGTAAAATTTCATCATATTGTAATTTTGAAAATAATTTTTAACTAGAATAAACTCAATAAATTTCTCTAATATTAAGTACCTAGTTTTTAAGGACTAGAATAAGCTGCCCCTAATGCCATGGCATGTCAGTGGCTCTCATTGCACTCAATTTACATTGTAACTTCCAATACCCATGTAACCTGCAATGAAATAAAATTTGTTTGTTTGTTTGTTTGTTTGTTCTTTTCTTCTGCTTCTTCTTCTATTTCTTTCTCTTATTCTTTCTTATACTTCTTTTTCTTCTTCCTCCTCTTCTTTTTTCTTCTACTTCTTTTTCTTTTCTTCTTCCTCTTCATTTATTTTTCTTCTATTTCTTTCTCTTCTTCTAGTTCTTGTTGTTGTTGTTGTTGCTGAGTGAGGTGATCTAGGTTGATCAGAGTCACCATTCAGGACCTAGATGTCACCTGCAAGTGAGATATAAAAACTAGCCTCACCTGAGGGGCTACAGGAAGCAGGGCTACCTGCATCAGCACGGCTGGCAGGGCTACCTGCATCAGCACGGCTGGCAGGGCTACCTGCATCAGCACGGCTGGCAGGGCGACCTGCATCAGCACGGCTGGCAGGGCTACCTGCATCAGCACAGGTGGCAGGGCTACCTGCATCAGCACGGCTGGCAGGGCTACCTGCATCAGCACGGCTGGCAGGGCTACCTGCATCAGCACGGCTAACAGGGCTACCTGCATCAGCACGGCTAGCAGGGCCACTTGCATCAGCACGGCTGGCAGGGCTACCTGCATCAGCACGGCTGGCAGGGCCACCTGCATCAGCACGGCTGGCAGGGCCACCTGCATCAGCACGGCTGGCAGGGCTACCTGCATCAGCACGGCTGGCAGGGCTACCTGCATCAGCACGGCTGGCAGGGCTACCTGCATCAGCACGGCTTGCATTGCTACCTGCATCAGCACGGCTGGCAGGGCTACCTGCATCAGCACGGCTGGCAGGGCTACCTGCATCAGCACGGCTGGCAGGGCTACCTGCATCAGCACGGCTGGCAGGACTACCTGCATCAGCACGGCTGGCAGGGCTACCTGCATCAGCACGGCTGGCAGGGCTACCTGCATCAGCACGGCTGGCAGGGCTACCTGCATCAGCACGGCTGGCAGGGCTACCTGCATCAGCACGGCTGGCAGGGCTACCTGCATCAGCACGGCTTGCATTGCTACCTGCATCAGCACGGCTGGCAGGGCTACCTGCATCAGCACGGCTGGCAGGGCTACCTGCATCAGCACGGCTGGCAGGGCTACCTGCATCAGCACGGCTGGCAGGGCTACCTGCATCAGCACGGCTGGCAGGGCTACCTGCATCAGCACGGCTGGCAGGGCTACCTGCATCAGCACGGCTGGCAGGGTACCTGCATCAGCACGGCTGGCAGGGCTACCTGCATCAGCACGGCTGGCAGGGCCACCTGCATCAGCACGGCTGGCAGGGCCACCTGCATCAGCACGGCTGGCAGGGCTACCTGCATCAGCACGGCTGGCAGGGCTACCTGCATCAGCACGGCTGGCAGGGCTACCTGGATCAGCACGGCTGGCAGGGTTACCTGCATCAGCACGGCTGTGCAGGGCTACCTGGATCAGCACGGCTGGCAGGGTTACCTGCATCAGCACGGCTGGCAGGGCGACCTGCATCAGCACGGCTGGCAGGGCTACCTGTTTCAGCACGGCTGGCAGGGCTACCTGCATCAGCACGGCTGGCAGGGCTACCTGCATCAGCACGGCTTGCATTGCTACCTGCATCAGCACGGCTGGCAGGGCTACCTGCATCAGCACGGCTGGCAGGGCTACCTGCATCAGCACGGCTGGCAGGGCTACCTGCATCAGCACGGCTGGCAGGGCTACCTGCATCAGCACGGCTGGCAGGGCTACCTGCATCAGCACGGCTGGCAGTTGTACCTGCATCAGCACGGCTGGAAGGGCTACCTGCATCAGCACGGCTGGCAGGGCTACCTGCATCAGCACGGCTGGCAGGGCTACCTGCATCAGCACGGCTGGCAGGGCTACCTGGATCAGCACGGCTGGCAGGGTTACCTGCATCAGCACGGCTGGAAGGGCTACCTGCATCAGCACGGCTGGCAGGGCTACCTGCATCAGCACGGCTGGCAGGGCTACCTGCATCAGCACGGCTGGCAGGGCCACCTGCATCAGCACGGCTGGCAGGGCTACCTGCATCAGCAGGCTGGCAGGGCTACCTGCATCAGCAGGCTGGCAGGGTTACCTGATCAGCAGGCTGGCAGGGTTACCTGCTCAGCACGGCTGGAAGGGTACCTGATCAGCAGGCTGGCAGGGTTACCTGCTCAGCAGGCTGGCAGGGCGACTGCATCGCACAGGCTGGCAGGGTACCTGTTCCAGCACGGCTGGCAGGGTACCTGCTCAGCAGGCTGGCAGGGTACTGCATCCAGCACGGCTGGCAGGGTTACTGATCAGCAGGCTGGCAGGGTTACCTGCATCAGCAGGCTGGCAGGGCTACCTGCATCAGCACGGCTGGCAGGGCTACCTGTTTCAGCAGGGTAGGCAGGGATACCTGCTTCAGCAGGGCTGGCAAGGTTACCTGTTTCAGCAGGGTAGACAGGGATACCTGCTTCAGTAGGGTAAGCAGGGTTTCCTGTTTCAGCAGAATAGGCAGGGTTATCTGCTTCAGCAAAGTAGACAGGGTTACATACACCAACAGGGTAGGTACGGTTACATGTTCCAGCAGTATTTTCAGGGTTACATGCTCCAGCAGGGTAGGCAGGGTTACATGCTCCAGTAGGGTAGGCAGGGTTACATGCTCTAGCAGGGTAGGCAGGGTTACATGCTCCAGTAGGGTAGGCAGGGTTACATGCTCCAGCAGTACTGGCAGGGTTACATGATTAAGTAGGGTAGTCAGGGATATATGTTCCATCAATGCTGGCAGGGTTACATGCTCCCACAGTGTTGGCAGAGATACATGTTCCACCAGTGCTGGCAGGGTTACATGCTCCAGCAGTACTGGGAGGGTTACATGTTCCAGCAGTGCTGGCAGGGTTACATGCTCCAGCAGTGCTGGCAGGGTTACATGCTCCAGCAGGGCTGGCAGGGTTACATGCTCCAGCAGTGCTGGCAGGGTTACATGCTCCAGCAGTGCTGGCAGGGTTACATGCTCCAGCAGGGCTGGCAGGGTTACATGCTCCAGCAGTGCTGGCAGGGTTACATGCTCCAGCAGTGCTGGCAGGGTTACATGCTCCAGCAGTGCTGGCAGGGTTACATGCTCCAGCGGTGCTGGCAGGGTTACATGCTCCAGCAGTGTTGGCAGTGTTACATGCTCCAGCAGTGCTGGCAGTGTTACATGCTCCAGCAGTGCTGGCAGTGTTACATGCTCCAGCAGTGCTGGCAGGGTTACATGCTCCAGCAGTGTTGGCAGGGTTACATGCTCCAGCAGTGTTGGCAGGGTTACATGCTCCAGCAGTGCTGGCAGGGTTACATGCTCCAGCAGTGCTGGCAGGGTTACATGCTCCAGCAGTGCTGGCAGGGTTACATGCTCCAGCAGTGCTGGCAGGGTTACATGCTCCAGCAGTGTTGGCAGTGTTACATGATCCAGCAGTGCTGGCAGTGTTACATGCTCCAGCAGTGTTGGCAGGGTTACATGCTCCAGCAGTGCTGGCAGGGTTACATGCTCCAGCAGTGCTGGCAGGGTTATATGCTCCAGCAGTGCTGGCAGGGTTACATGCTCAAGCAGTGCTGGCAGGGTTACATGCTCCAGCAGTGCTGGCAGTGTTACATGCTCCAGCAGTGCTGGCAGGATTACATGTTCCAGCAGTGCTGGCAGGGTTACATGCTCCAGCAGTGCTGGCAGGGTTACATGCTCCAGCAGTGCTGGCAGGATTACATGCTCCAGCAGTGCTGGCAGGGTTACATGCTCCAGCAGTGCTGGCAGGGTTACATGCTCCAGCAGTGCTGGCAGGGTTACATGCTCCAGCAGTGCTGGCAGGGTTACATGCTCCAGGAGGGTCAACGTCCTCACTTACTGTCTCATCAACTTACTAACCAGTTGATGATTGATGACACTCTAAGTGGACATTACCAGCTGCCCGGAAACGACTGGGGACTTCTAACTGCTAGGTGGTCAGGGACAACAGGTGGTCAGGGACAGCAGGTGGTCAGGGACAACAGGTGGTCAGGGACAGCAGGTGGTCAGGGACAACAAGAGTATGGTGACTTGCTCACACATCTCATTCTGCCCTTAAACAGACCCTGAGCTGTAAACTAACACCCAGGTACCTATTTAGTGCTAAGTGAACAGGGGCAGCAAGTGTTACTAATTTACTGCTACATAAACAGTGGTAACAAAATTAAGGAGACTAATATGCAGGTACCTATTTACTGCTAAGTAAACATGGGTAGCAAGTGTAAGAAGACTAACACGTAGGTACCTGTTTAGTGTTAGGTGAACAGGGGTACAAGGTGTAAAAGAGATTTACTAGTTGAACCATGGTAGACTTACCCATTGTTTTCGTTTGACCTGGATATCTACGGCTAGTTAGGATCCGTCTGGATTCTTGGTCCTTCATAAATATATTGGTCAGGACTACACTAGAGGCTGAGCACATGGCGACGCAGCCTTAACATGGAAAGTCTTTTAGTTACATCGTACTACCAGCCAACGATGTTGCAACTAACGTTTCTAAAATATTTGACAGAAAACTTGTTAAGATATACGCCAGGTCTTCAACTACTGTTAAAATTCTAGTGCAAAAACCCAAGAATGATTCTGGCACGGGCGCAGGAGTATACACAATACCATGTGGGGTGTGTGACAAAATATATGTGGGGGAAACAGTGAGGTCTCTGGATATTAGGCTCAGGAAATACAAGAACGCATGCAACCATGATGACTGTAGAAACGCGGGTGTTCAACACAAATACGTTGTGGACACCTCATAAAGTTCAGTGAGGCTAGATTAGAGGACGCCATAATTGCTGTCAGTAACACTATCCACCAAAAATCCTGAAGTTACACTATATCCAAATTGTTAATCAACAGGATATTACCCATTCTGGAGACCGCTGTAACATGATGTTAACAGGTCCTTAAACCCAACCCACCTCACCACAGTTGTACTACGACTACTACTGCTACAACCCACCTCACCACAGTTGTACTACGACTACTACTGCTACAACCCATCTCACCACAGTTGTACTACGACTACTACTGCTACAACCCATCTCACCACAGTTGTACTACGACTACTACTGCTACAACCCACCTCACCACAGTTGTACTACGACTACTACTGCTACAACCCATCTCACCACAGTTGTACTACGACTACTACTGCTACAACCCACCTCACCACAGTTGTACTACGACTACTACTGCTACAACCCACCTGACTCCTGCCACTACAGGAATACTTCACTAATATGGCAGGTTAGGGCCCAGATCACCACTGAAAAGCCACTATCACAGCCTCATTGCCTTTATTTCATTTGCCAGCAAATATAAAAGTCTAAAACATGTTTATACTATCATTTATTAAGTGAGCAATGGTGCTAGGCTTAAAAGACAATATATAAGTAAAAATAATACAGTATTGTATTAAGTTATCTTACCTGTGCTAATGGTAATTGATGAATGAACGTCTTAGAAGAAGTAATTATCGAAGGAAGGGTGAAGGAAATAATTTAGCTGGTTGATCTAACACTTCTCTTGGCATTCCACATGTTTCACTAAGTTTGTGCATTTCTAGCTATTGATTTATAGTAAGACGATTACGACTTTTTTTTCACTAGTATTACCCATCGGGGTCATTGTACCGTAATTAATAATTACATTAATAACAATAACACAAGTAAAAAGTGTGAAAATTACCAGAATACGACAATGAGAATGTCAACAGACAGACTGTGCGAGGGTCAGCTGACGTGCGCGTCAGCTAATGTGCAGGTCAGCTGATGTGCAGGTCAGCTGATGTGCAGGTCAGCTGATGTGTAAGTCAGCTGATGTGAGCATCACCACAGAAACAATGCCAAAAATAATAATAATAATAATAAAAATAGTAATAATAATAATAATAATAATAATAATAATAATAATAATAATAATATGATAATATAGACTTGGAAAATCCTAGAGACAACTTCTAAATTTGCACACGAAAATCACTCCCTACGAAAGCAAAAGACTCGGCAGGAGATGCAACATCCCCCCAATGAAAAGCAGGGGAGCCACGAGTACACTGAGAGACAACACAGTAAGTGTCAGGGGCCCAAGACTGTTCAACTGCCTGCCTCCCAGCATAGATCCCAGGCTGTCTTCAAGCAGGCACTGGACAGGCACCTAAAGTCAGTACCTGACCAGCCGGGCTGTGATTCGTACGTCGGTTTACGTGTGACCAGCAGTTACAGCCTGGTTGATCAGGCCCTGATCCACCACGAGACCTGGTCACACACCGGGCCGCGGGGGGCGTTGACCCCCGAAACCCTCTCCAGGTTTACTATAAAGTGGTAAAAAAATTTTTTTGAGGAGACAGTGTTGCATGTGTAAGTATCTTGTTCTTACAGTGTCTTGTTCTTACAGTGTCTTGTTCTTACAGTGTCTTGTTCTAACAGTGTCTTGTTCTTACAGTGTCTTGTTCTTACAGTGTCTTGTTCTTACAATGTCTTGTTCTTACAGTGTCTTGTTCTTACAGTGTCTTGTTCTTACAGTGTCTTGTTCTTACAGTGTCTTGTTCTTACAATGTCTTGTTCTTACAGTGTCTTGTTCTTACAGTGTCTTGTTCTCACAGTGTCTTGTTCTTACAATGTCTTGTTCTTACAGTGTCTTGTTCTTACAGTGTCTTGTTCTTACAGTGTCTTGTTCTTACAGTGTCTTGTTCTTACAGTGTCTTGTTCTTACAGTGTCTTGTTCTTACAATGTCTTGTTCTTACAGTGTCTTGTTCTTACAGTGTCTTGTTCTTACAGTGTCTTGTTCTTACAGTGTCTTGTTCTTACAGTGTCTTGTTCTTACAGTGTCTTGTTCTTACAATGTCTTGTTCTTACAGTGTCTTGTTCTTACAGTGTCTTGTTCTTACAGTGTCTTGTTCTTACAGTGTCTTGTTCTTACAGTATCTTGTTCTTACAGTGTCTTGTTCTTACAGTGTCTTGTTCTTACAGTGTCTTGTTCTTACAGTGTCTTGTTCTTACAGTGTCTTCTTCTTACAGTGTCTTCTTCTTACAGTGTCTTGTTCTTACAGTGTCTTCTTCTTACAGTGTCTTCTTCTTACAGTGTCTTGTTCTTACAGTGTCTTGTTCTTACAGTGTCTTCTTCTTACAGTGTCTTCTACTTACAGTGTCTTCTTCTTACAGTGTCTTGTTCTTACAGTGTCTTGTTCTTACAGTGTCTTGTTCTTACAGTCTTCTTCTTACAGTGTCTTCTTCTTGCAGTGTCTTGTTCTTACAGTGTCTTGTTTTTACAGTGTCTTGTTCTTACAGTGTCTTGTTCTTACAGTGTCTTGTTCTTACAGTGTCTTGTTCTTACAGTGTCTTGTTCTTACAGTGTCTTGTTCTTACAGTGTCTTGTTCTTACAGTGTCTTGTTCTTACAGTGTCTTCTTCTTACAGTGTCTTCTTCTTACAGTGTCTTCTTCTTGCAGTGTCTTGTTCTTACAGTGTCTTGTTTTTACAGTGTCTTATTCTTACAGTGTCTTGTTCTTACAGTGTCTTGTTCTTACAGTGTCTTGTTCTTACAGTGTCTTGTTCTTACAGTGTCTTGTTCTTACAGTGTCTTATTCTTACAGTGTCTTATTCTTACAATGTCTTGTTCTTACAGTGTCTTGTTCTTACAGTGTCTTATTCTTACAGTGTCTTATTCTTACAGTGTCTTCTTCTTACAGTGTCTTATTCTTACAGTGTCTTATTCTTACAGTGTCTTGTTCTTACAGTGTCTTTTTCTTACAGTGACTTGTTCTTACAGTGTCTTGTTCATACAGTGTCTTGCTCCTACAGTGTCTTGTTCTTACAGTGTCTTGTTCTTACAGTGTCTTGTTCATACAGTGACTTGCTCCTACAGTGTCTTGTTCTTACAGTGTCTTGTTCTTACAGTGTCTTGCTCCTACAGTGACTTGACCTTAAATTAACTGTTTTAAGTAGGATGTTTTGAGAGGAGAGGCAGTCTTGGTACTTAGTTTGCCACGTTCGTGCAAGGTAACACTACCCACCTGATGGATGCAGACCAACCCCAGCAATAACAAGAATCTGGGTGTGGGGGGGGGGGGTTATGCTCAGCGTATTCTTAACACGGTGTAGTCTGAGTGTGGGGGTGTAATATGCTCAGAGTATTCTTAACACGGTTTAGTCTGAGTGTGGGGGTGTGATATGCTCAGAGTATTCTTAACACGGTGTAGTCTGAGTGTGGGGGTGTGATATGCTCAGAGTATTCTTAACACGGTGTAGTCTGAGTGTGGGGGTGTGTTATGCTCAGAGTATTCTTAACACGGTGTAGTCTGAGTGTGGGGGTGTGATATGCTCAGAGTATTCTTAACACAGTGTAGTCTGATTGTGGGGGTGTGATATGCTCAGAGTATTCTTAACATGGTGTAGAATGGGCGTGGGAGTGTGATATGCTCAGAGTATTCTTAACACGGTAGTTGAGGTGGGCGTGTATGTCAGAGTTTTTAACACGGTGTAGTCTGAGTGTGGGGGGTCGGTGTTATGCTCAGAGTATTCGTAACACGGTGTAGTCTGAGTGTGGGGGGTCGGTGTTATGCTCAAAGTATTCTTAACACGGTGTAGTCTGAGTGTGGAGGTGTGATATGCTCAGAGCATTCTTAACACGGTGTAGTCTGGGTGTGTGTGATATGCTCAGAGTATTCTTAACACGGTGTAGTCTGGGTGTGGGGGTGTGTTATGCTCAGAGTATTCTTAACAGGGTGTAGTCTGAATGTGGGGGTGTGATATGCTCAGAGTATTCTTAACACAGTGTAGTCTGGGTATGGGTGTGTTATGCTCAGAGTATTCTTAACACGGTGTAGTCTGAGTGTGGGGGTGTTATATGCTCAGAGTATTCTTAACACGGTGTAGTCTGGGTGTGGGGGGTCGGTATTATGCTCAGAGTATTCTTAACACAGTGTAGTCTGGGTGTGGGTGTGTTATGCTCAGAGTATTCTTAACACGGTGTAGTCTGAGTGTGGGAGGGTGTTATGCTCAGAGTATTCTTAACACGGTGTAGTCTGGGTGTGGGGGTGTGATATGCTCAGAGTATTCTTAACACAGTGTAGTCTGGGTGTGGGGGTGTTATGCTCAGAGTATTCTTAACACGTTGTAGTCTGAGTGTGGGAGGGTGTTATGCTCAGAGTATTCTTAACACGGTGTAGTCTGTGTGTGGGTGTGATATGCTCAGAGTATTCTTAACACAGTGTAGTCTGGGTGTGGGGGTGTGATATGCTCAGAGTATTCTTAACACAGTGTAGTCTGAGTGTGGGGGGGTGTTATGCTCAGAGTATTCTTAACACGTTGTAGTCTGAGTGTGGGAGGGTGTTATGCTCAGAGTATTCTTAACACGGTGTAGTCTGTCTGTGGGGTGTGATATGCTCAGAGTATTCTTAACACAGTGTAGTCTGGGTGTGGGGGTGTGATATGCTCAGAGTATTCTTAACACAGTGTAGTCTGGGTGTGGGGGTGTGATATGCTCAGAGTATTCTAAACACGGTGTAGTCACACACCCACACATCAGCCATAATCAGGTAAAAGCCTGGTAGCTAATTACCGATTTAGGTATCGATGCCGCCATCTGTATTCAAGGATAATCAGGCACTAGTAAAAGGTCAACCATAGTGATGGAATATCTAACAACTTACAATTATTATTATAATCATGGGGAAGCGCTAAACCCGTAGGATTATACAACGCCTATGGGGGGGGGATAGAAGGTATTCAGGCTTAATTCAGGGAACTGGAGCACAGATCCAATTCCCTAGATCAAGAGCCCCTCACCAGCATCAAAGAACCTCCCTTGAGGGGTAACAACTTACAAGCAAGAGTTAAGTTTTGTGTTATTTCAGTTTAGAACGAATTGTTAGGACAAGTTAATAGTTAACTTAGAGTTTACACAGCTTTAGAACAGTCATTATTCTTCCTGTACATTGATTTAATTCTGAAATTAAAATAATCTTTTTAAGTTGTATTTGAAATTCCTCGATCATTTTGTAATTATTGTTGCTTTGTGTCCCACAGTAATCCTCTTAAAGTTTTCTTGCACTAAAATTCCCAAATACTCTAACACAAGGAATAACATAGATTAATACTCAGCAACACAAGGAATAACATAGATTAATACTCAGCAACACAAGGAATAACATAGATTAATACTCAGCAACACAAGGAATAACATAGATTAATACTCAGCAACACAAGGAATAACATAGATTAATACTCAGCAACACAAGGAATAACATAGATTAATACTCAGCAACACAAGGAATAACATACATTAATACTCAGGAACACAAGGAATAACATAGATTAATAGTCTGTGAAAAGTAGTTAGACTGTTGGGTTTAGTCCTGACTCTTTCTCTTCTACTTCAGCTCTTCCTCTCACCGGCTATTCTTCTTCTGTCCCCACTTCCCCCTCGCCCCTAGTGGGTCCTTACCTGAGAGTCTGAACTAACTAAAATAGATTAATACTCAGCAACACAAGGAATAACATAGATTAATACTCAGCAACACAAGGAATAACATAGATTAATACTCAGTAACACAAGGAATAACATAGATTTTGTTCCACTTGTTCTATACATTCCCTAATAATTCTCAGCAGCACAAGAGACAATACTGAGTTCAGTTCACTTGTTCTGTGATCGACTTCACCAAGTTACATCTCCAAATAGATAACATGGGTCCCACTTTTTATCACTTGTCAAGAGTAAGAAACCCAAGTGTGACCTCTCTTCCCCTCATATACATCAAGGTATGGGATATCATCAATAAATCCCAAGTTTAACATATAAAAACTTTATTATATAAATATATAAAATACATATATACAAATGACTAGTTAAATATAAGATGTGACTGTGGTCATGTGACATAACTGACCAACACTTTTTTGGCACCACAGGACTGTTTATATCACATATTAGGTTCGTAGGGTCATTGTGCCCCAGGACCAGTCTGAGGCCAGGCATTCTAAGAGAGGAATTTTTTCAATAGACGTTTGTAAGATTTACCTGTCACCTTATGTGATCAAGAGGTAGACAGAAAAGACTAGAAATTCTACCAGAGTGCAAAATGTTTAAGTAGCTTCTGTTGTGCTTTCACAAGATAGAAGGGTTTTACCTGTCAGTATGTTGGTGTATACTGGAGTATGTTGATGTATACTGGAGTATGTTGATGTATACTGGAGTATGTTGGTGTATACTGGAGTATGTTGGTGTATACAGGAGTATGTTGGTGTATACAGGAGTATGTTGGTGTATACTGGAGTATGCTGGTGTATACTGGAGTATGCTGGTGTATACTGGAGTATGTTGGTGTATACTGGAGTATGTTGGTGTATACTGGAGTATGTTGGTGTATACTGGAGTATGTTGGTGTATACTGGAGTATGTTGGTGTATACTGGAGTATGTTGGTGTATACTAGAGTATGTTGGTGTATACTAGAGTATGTTGGTGTATACTGGAGTATGTTGGTGTATAATGGAGTATATTGATAAATACTGGTGTGTACTGGAGTATGTTGGTGTATGTTGGCATATACTGGAGTATGTTGGCGTATACTGGAGTGTGTTGGTGTGAGCTGGTATGTACTGGAGTATGTTGGTGTACTGGAGTATGTTGGTGTATACTGGAGTATGTTGGTGTATACTGGAGTATGTTGGTGTATACTGGAATATGTTGGTGTGTACTGGAATATGTCAGTGTGTACTGGAATATGTTAGTGTGTACTGGAATATGTTGATGAATACTGGAGAATGTTGGTGCATATTGGAATATGTTGGTGTGTGCTGATGTATACTGGAGTATGTTAGTGCATACTGGAATATGTTGGTGTACTGGAGTATGTTGGTGTGTACTGGAATACGTTGGTGTGTACTGAAATATGTTGGTGTGTACTGGAATATGTTGGTGTATGCTTGTGTGTACTGGAGAATGTTGGTGCATATTGGAATATGTTGGTGTGTGCTGATGTATACTGGAGTATGTTAGTGTGTACTGGAATATGTTGGTGTGTACTGGAGTATGTTGATGTGTACTGGAATATGTTGGTGTGTACTGGAATATGTTGGTGTGTACTGGAGTGTGTTGGTGTGTACTGGAGTGTGTTGGTGTGTACTGGAGTGTACTTTCGTGAACTGGCATACCTCTGATTGCTTTTTATAGTTATTCTACTCTAAGTACAAACTTCCTAGTTGACTGGCTGATCATGCAGACTGTTGTTGCCAGTACAATGTACTGAGAGTGTAAGTGTCTCACTGTATTGTATTTGAGGACTTTATGTAGTGTACTATTATAATTCCATGGAGTTACAATGTTCCATTAAATAGTGGTGGATAATCATAGTGTACCAGTACAGAGTCAAGGATGGTCAAAATGAACAAGGTCACGGACTGGAACAGTGTACCAGTACAGGGTCGTGGATGGTCATGTGTACCAGTACAGGGTCGTGGACGATCATATTGTACAGTACAGGGTCGTGGATGGTCATGTGTACCAGTACAGGGTCGTGGACGATCATATTGTACAGTACAGGGTCGTGGATGGTCATTGTACCACTACAAGATCGTAGATGGTCATGGTGTACCATTAGAAAGTTGTGGAGGATAAGAGTGTACCATTATGGGGTCGTAGAGTGAACCATTATGTGGTAGCAAAGGACGGATGATTACAATTATACAGTGGTGGAGTGTGTAAGTGTACCATTGTATCGTCGTGTATTGTGGAAACGTACCATTTTATGGTTATAGAGGGCAAAAGTGAACCATTATATGGTTGAGTAGCGTGGGAGTGTACCATTTTATGGTGGTGGAGGGTGTAAGTATACTGTTATATGGTCTGTGTAGGGTGGCAGTGAACCATTACATGGTCAGAGAGGACGGATGTTAACAATCATACAGTTATGAAGAGTGTAAGTGTACCATTATACAGTGGTACAAAGTTGATGTGTGCCTTAAGGGAGTTCCTGGTTTCAGTG
Source organism: Cherax destructor (assembly GCA_009830355.1). Classification (NCBI taxonomy): domain Eukaryota; kingdom Metazoa; phylum Arthropoda; class Malacostraca; order Decapoda; family Parastacidae; genus Cherax; species Cherax destructor. The sequence goes on from WNWK01006792.1 coordinate 13,412, forward strand.
TATCATTATATAACTGGTTCCCAGACTGGGCGTCGGTAACACTGGGGTTACGAGGATATACGCAAAACGTGATGCAAAAATTTAGACTTTTGTTCAAATAGTGGCAACAGAATCAATGTTCGTCAAACCTCATTATTGGATGATAGTAGTATGTATACTGTAATGTACGAGTACATAATGTATTTCTGGGAAAAGTCATGGCATTGAAATAGGGTTTCAGTGAATACTTGACACATGAGCAAAAAATGTCTTTAGTGAAAACATTAGGATCAAAAATTAATGTATGATATAAATGTTTGGTAATGTGGTTTTGTGTCCTGGAGGGTACCAGGGTTAGCTGATATAGGGCTAAGTACCTGCAATTTTCTTACAAGGCGAAAATCGACAGCAGAAACAATTTTCTTCCTCTTCCTCCCTCAGCATTATTATTGTTATAATAAAAAAAGAAGCACTAAACCACAGGGGTCATACAGTGCAGCAGGGAAGGGCAGGATGCAGGGAGAATGGGTTGTAAGAGGGAGAGGGATGATTAGTAGGGTATGGAGTGCAGCAGGACAGTGCACAGTGCAGGGATAGAGGGTAGCAAGAGATTGAGGTAGAAGGGACTGAGGGGAGTGCTAGACGTATAATCTGCAGAGTTTGTGCAGTAAGTCAGTTGCTGTCAAAAAGTCAATGAGAAAGTCAGGATTAAAGGAGGGTCCATCTGCAAGAAGGGAAGGTAAAGAAAGGGCCGCAGAGCGAAGACGCTGATAGAGTGGGCAGTCCAACAGAATATGTCGAACAGACACTGGAACCTGACAATGCTCACAGAGAGGGGCAGGGATCCTCTCCATGAGATACCCGTGAGTAAGACGAATGTGGCCGATGTGAAGACGGGAGAGTGTAGTCTCCCAACCTCGACATTGGTGACAAGAAGGAGGCCAGAAACCTATAACCAGTTTAATAGAATGAAGTTTGTTATTCAGCAGGTCAGACCAGCGTTGTTGCCAACGGGTGCGAAGGTGGGTAGCAATGACCACAAAATAGTCTGTGAAAGGAACACCTCTATATGAAACTGGAAGGTCATGTACTGCTGACCGCGCAGCAGTGTCTGCCTGTTCATTGCCCTGTACGTCAACATGACCAGGGACCCAACAAAAGACAATATCTTTATGCTTGCTAAAGATACAGCGTAACCAAAGGTGGATACGAAGAACTAGGGGGTGAGGTGTATCAATTTTACGGATAGCCTGTAAAGCACTAAGGGAGTCTGAAACGACCACAAATGGTGACACAGGCATAGATGCAATACGGATAAGTGCCACAAGAATGGCATATAATTCAGCCATAAATATGCTAGCCGAGGGTAATAGATGCCCTCGCACAACACTGTCCGGAAACAGTGCTGCAAATCCGACGCAGTATGATGACTTAGAACCATCGGTGTACACTGTGATGGTATGGGAATGAGAATGGAAGTGGTCTAGAAAAAGAGAGCGCGAAGCTGCCGTAGGTAGTTGGGCTTTCGCGCAAGGCAGAGGAAAAGAACAGACACGGACAGCAGGAACTTCCCAAGGGGGTAGGGAAAAGGGAGATGTCACATGAACATAGAAAGGTGATAGCTGAAGGGAAGACAAGAACGAATGTTGACGAAGAAAAAAGGGACGAAGTAAACAGGGTCGACGAACAAATAAAGAGCGTCTACTAACATCTGTGACAATCCTATACATGGAAGGATTGCGGAGGTCATGAGAGCGAACATAATAGCGAAAGCAATGTGCATCATGACGATCGGGCAAGGATGGAATGTTCGCTTCTACATAGAGGCTCTCAACCGAGGAAGAACGAAATGCACCAAGGCATAAACGCAATCCCTGGTGATGGATGGGATTAAGGTTGGAAAGAGTAGCAGGGGAGGCCGCCGAATATATCTGGTCACCATAATCGAGTTTCGATAAAATTAGGGCTGAATGCAGGCGAAGGAAAGTTCTACGATCAGTCCCCCATGAAAGATGTGCTAGTATTTTAAGGAAGTTCAGCCGGCTATGACAAGTCACCTTCAGAGAGGTAATGTGAGGTTTCCAAGACAATCGACGGTCAAACAGGAGGCCGATAAACCTGACTGTATCAAGTTCTGGGATACGTAAGCCGTATAGGTACAATGGATGATCAAAGACCACTGAACATCTAGTAAACGTAATTTGATGAGTTTTGCCACTAGAAAATTTAAACCCGTGAGTAGTGGCCCAATTGGAAACCCGGTTGATGGCATGCTGGAGGGAAACTGCAATGAGGTGACAGTCAGCACCTGCACAAGCTACAGCAAAGTCATCAACTCCTCCCTCAGCAAAACCTGCGGGAGTTGAAGAAGCCTTTTATTTACATTAGTAAGTCTTGTTGACATTATTACTGAAGCAGTGACACATATTTGTGTAAGCTCTGTGAATGTTAGTTTTATTAACTAAGCCTGAGTGACTCATTCTGAACAGGAAAGGATGGAAGATCCATCCTCCAGTCTGTGACTGTGAGACAGGTTTTCCACAATAAGCTCTTTGGAAAACAAGTCAGATATTCAGTAATCTGAAGGGAAGTAAGGCTGTGATCTGATTAGCAGTCACAGACCAGAGTTCGTGTTTCCTGTGTGTTTGCTACTACACTCTTATAAACCGGCTTTAATGCAAGTTAGGTAAATGGACATATGTGCAACTAATGTGACATTTTATTGTAATGTCTCGCTCTTCAGGAGCTTTGTCAAGTGAAACGTTGCCACAATAAAATGTCACATTAGTTGCTTATGTGTCCTTTTACCTTACATATTGTTGATAATTCTATCTTTATTACTTAGTGTGAGGTGCTGAACTGCACGTGTGATAGCCTAGTGTTGCTGGACGGAGTGGAGGGCCAGGAGAGAGCTTTTTGCTGTATTTTTAATACATACCTGGATTGTATTAAAGGTAGCTATACTATAATTAGCCCTCTTGCAGGTTCTGTCTATCTTTCTCATGTACATGACCTGGCACTAGTGTGTGTTGCTATGCTGGGGTTTAGCGGATGGTGGAGGGTGATAGTCAGCAAGGACTTTACGTTGGTCTAGTCGCATACTAAAGGAGAGGGAGCTGTCCCTGCCCTCAGAGGAAGCCCCCTGGGTGTACAGATCATAAGTGTGTTCCAAGGCAGAATCACATGGATGTTCATACTGCTCTGACTTGCTCTTTTTGTAGATCTGTGATGAGGAACATACCCTTCGGTCTCTGTGTACATCGCTACTACCAGTTGGATCACCCAGGTCAAAGTCAGGGGGAGGTGGGTAGGATGGTGGGGGTGGGAGGAAGTTTGTCCAATTGACTTGTACACCAGAGTCATCACTACACTGCCAATGTGCACTGGTGTTAAGATGAGGCGAGGCTGTTGTTAACAACGATGTAGTGGCATATGGTTCTGTTGATGTTATACTGAGTCGCTGCTGCTGCATCATCCTGGGTTCTGCATACTCATTCACCAGCTGGTTTGGATGCAGCAATCGTGTTGATGACATACTGGAATCCTTGTTGCTCTCTGAGGCCCGCCATGATTTGCGTTCACTGTACATATTGATGGAGTGGTGGTCGGGATAGATGGATGGATCCTGGTACACATTTGGGTTGTGGACTGGGTTACAACTAGGCACCTTGTGACGTAGTCGCCTCACATACAACAAAGTTGTAGCACACACCATCAATACCAGTGGTATTAGCAGGTACACCAGCCACTCTAGTTGTGGTGATGCATACATCACAGTGCCATCACTGTCTGTGTTGACCTGAATACTGTGGGCATCATTTGGCCCAGCATCCAGCAAGACTGGACCACTGAAGGGCCCAGAACCTGCTGCTGTAAGAGCTGCCACACGCACAGTGTAGAGACGGCCAGGCAAGAGACCACGAGCTTCCAGCCAGGGACTCAACACTGTCTCTGTTATCTGGCTACCATTGTGACTTATTGTTACCTGGTAACCCACCAGCTGCCCTCTGGCTTCCTCAGCACTCATACTTGACCACTTGATGAGTACAGAACCTTCCTTAAGCACTGTCACATGCACATCTCCAGGTGCAGATGAAGGAACTGTTAATAGAAAAAGAAAATTAATTATTACTCCAAAGCAGCTAGTTTGTGGTGTGGCCTATGTCCATCCAGTGAGCTGCAACACTGAGTCTATTGTGAACTTAAAATCCACCCAGAGGCAGGTTATTCGAGAGCTCATGATACACAAAACACCTAGGAACTAAGAGGTCTAACAAAGGATTTTATAAGAAAAGAACAAATGTTCCTTAAATGTAAAACACTGGGATGCGATATAATGCAAATTTTTACATAGCAATGTACACATCTTGACAATAAGAAATATTTTTAAAATAAAAAAAGCCAACAGTACAAGAAAACCAACAGGAAAATCAGAAAATTAGTTGATAACCAACCATCTTCTGGTGTTGTAAGCGATTGAGCATTGGAAGGCGCTCCTTCTATGCTGTGCCAGAAGGGGACAATGAAGAAGGTGTAGTGAGTGTTGGCACTCAGGTGATGCATGAGGTGGGAGGAGGACGAGGCACCCAGGACAGTGGCCACTTGAACAGTGCCAGTCTTGGACACAGAGTACACCAGCACACCCTCCACAGACACATCTGCTGGGGTCAGGAAGCCCCAGGTGAGCAGCACACTGTGAGGAGCAGTGATGGCAGCATCAGTGAGGGTGATGATGGGGCGAGAGAGGCGACGGTGAGTCTGGCGGACCTGGTCCACAGTAAGACTAGGGTCAAGAGGAGGGTGAGTAGTGACTGGGTCTGACCAGGGGCTGGGGAACGATGATCCTCTGTTGTTGACAGCACGGACCAGGAAAGTGTAGGTGTGCCCGGGAGTGAGGTGGCTCACCACACATGACTCCTGCATCATGACAGCATCAGCCACCCGCCATTCATCCCAACCTTGTCTCCAGTACTCTATGCGATACCACTGACCTGGGTCTTCATCCACTTGAGAGTTGGGAAGCCAGCTTAATTGCACAGATGTTTGGTTCATGGCCATAAGACGTGGCTTGGTGGGAGGCGCCGGCAGCAGCAATGGTTCACCAATGTTAGTACTGTGTTCTACTCGAAGTACTGCTGCTTGTTCCACTGTACCTGTGTCTGCTGTAGCTCGACAAGTGTAGATCCCTGAGTCATCAAGCTGCACATTCTTGAGGATGAGGGCACCATTGTTCGGGAGAGAGAATCGGTGATCAGCAGTATGTTGTGATAGTTGACGGGGTGGCAGGTGGATAGCTGGACAGTACCACCAGGAGATAGTGACTTGGGCTGCCTCACTCACTACCTCACAGGGAAATGTTGCAGTACTCCCTGGTGCGACCTTAACATCTCTGGGACCAACACCCATCACTGGTGGTGGAAGAGCTGACACCACCATCACCTCTGCTCTTCCACTTACACCTCCACCACTACTGACACCCCAGCAGTAGTATGTGCCGCTGTCTTCTGTTGTTGCATGTTCTAACCACAGAGTACGACCATCATCTGACACAGAGATGTGGTCATTACTTTGTCCAGGGGCAAGAACAGCAGTTCTGTCTGGTGAGGCGAGGCGCCACAGTACATAAGGCTGTGGCTTACCTTCCACACAGCACGAGACTTGTGCTGTGTCTCCTGCCATTACCTGAAGGCGCTGCTGTCTTTGTGCTAGTGTAGGAGCACCTACGACAGTGACAGTAGCTTGGGCTGTTACTCTTCCTCCTTCACTTTCTGCTTCACAGACATATACACCAGAGTCAACAGGTGCCACCTGCTCCAGCACTAGTCGTTGATGCTGGGTATCTATCCTGATGCGTCCCTGTGGCATCTTGCCATCTAGTCGATGCCAGGATACTGTAGGTGTGGGTGACCCCCGCGCCTGACACCTCAACTCCACCACCACTCCTGAAGGCACAGTCACGTTCAATGGCCGCTCTTCAAACCACGGCACAGCTGAAAATACAAAACTATTGTAATTATGAGTTGCTTGAATTCTCCTAGAAAAATGCTTTTGCCAAAACATAAGATAATATATTTTTATTATTATTATTATTAAATGTTGAAGATGAATCACTAACTTTACTGATATAAAAATTAAATAGTGGGAAAAAGTTGGTTTCTTAGCAGAAGTTTTTTTAATTCCTGACTGTGTGATACCTACACTAATATTTAGATTTAAACATGAGGTTCACGAGCAGCATATTATGTGAAAAAGTGAAGACAAACATGTTATACTCATGACAGTGAGTTTTGTAGGTGTGGACAAGAACTTACTCATGACAGTGAGTTGTGTAGGTGTAGACTCCCTGGTGCCAGCAGCATTTCTGACTCTACACACATAGGTTGCGGAGTCTTCCTGGATGACCTTGTTGATGACCAGGTCACCTGCCTGGGAGACACTAACACGGCTGGTATTGGTCAACTGGCGACCATCTCTCAACCAGGTCAGGTCCGGCAGAGGGATACCCTTGGGTGGTTGACAGGGTAGGCAGACAGAGTCCCCAACACGAGTCTTCACTATGGGTTCTGCCTGCCTCTGAAAGTCATAGGCGAGAGTTGCGACAGTCAGTGTGGCGTTGTGAGAACGTGTAGCACCATAGCTGTTGGAAGCCACGCACCAGTACATGCCAGTGTCACTATCCTTCCTGGTGGTAGTGACACGGAGGAAAAAGAGGGAGCCAGCAGGCAGGAGGACACGGTGAGAGCGAGGATCTTGTGTAGAGGTGACCACCTCCTCACCATCACGGAACCACCTGATGCGCACAGCACCAGAAGCAGCACAGTTAAGGGTGACAGGGTCGTTACGACGAGCAACTACACTGCTGGGATGTTCCTTGATTACTGGCGGCCCTTCTGCAAGATGATGACCATGTTAGTAATGACCTTCCTGTTCTAATTACCCTCCAGTCAAATATCTTAACTAAATGTCTTTCATGTGAAGAGACACGAGAGTATAGATTTAAACATTAACGATGAAACATTTCACCATGACTGTGGGAGCCAATCATGTAAGTTTATTTAGGGACAGATACACATAAGTACAGTTATCATACATAGTATAAATTACCCACTGGGATAACCAAAAAAAAAAGTAAGCGTGACATATTTCTGTTGTGGTCCTTGTAATATCTTATTTAAACTTTGCCTTCATAAATTTCATAAATGCCTTAATCTGTGCATACATGTTTCTTTAAACAACTTTTCGGCACCAAAATTTCAATCAAAAGGTGAAGACGATGGAAAGAATCTAAAGATTAGTGGAAAATGTAAAAAAAAAAAAAATGGTTGGGACCTTAATTTATAGAACGTTTAACCCATCATTGGGCATTTGTCGTATAGGTTGGGCAAAACGTTGTTCAAGTATTGGTTTCCACTGTACAGTGGACCCTCGGTTAACGAATACCCCGGAAATCGTGCAATTATATAAGTATAATTTTGTAAGTTCTTGTGGAAGTGTATTTTTGGGGGTCTGAAATAGACTAACCTACGTGAAATTTTTCCTTAAGGGAGTAAATTCGTTCGGTAATGGCACTTGAGCAGACTTCAGGAGTGAAGTTTTTACGAAACTCGGGGGTCCACTGTATTTATATCTTTTTTATTCACCAGTTCAGCTATAAACCTTTTAACCCTTTGGGGGTCGACAGGTCTTCTCTGAAATCTGATCTCAGGGTCGAAAAATATTAGGAAAACAAATTTCTTATGAAATGATAGTTTTTTTTTCTAAATCTAATAGGCTAAACAAAAAAAAATGTGATCAATACTTACGGAGATATGGAGGCTTCAAGTTGATAGAAATTGAACCGCTTATGGCAACATCGCTGACTGCTGGTCGGCCGGTAAACTGTTATTTAGTTTTTTCGAGTTGTTTTCTTATCGTTTTTATTTTTTTTTTCAAATAACTTTTATGGCCTGTGAGACCAATATAAGTGCTGTTTTTTCAAATATTCACTTGTTGAATATTACACAATAACTGCATAAAGTTTGTTCTCATTATTTTGTTTACAAAACATTTACAAAAATGTACCTGCGGCCCGGTCTGTGACCAGGTCTCATGTTGGATCAGAGCCTGATCAACCAGGCTGTTACTGCTGGCCACATGCAGTCCAATGTACGAACCACAGCCTGGCTGGTCAGGTACCGACTTTAGGTGCCTGTCCAGTGCCTGCTTGAAGACAGCCAGGGGTTTGTTGGTAATCCCCCTGATGTATGCTGGGAGGCAGTTGAACAGTCTTCGGCCCCTGACACTTATTGTGTTGTCTCTCAACGTGCTAGTGGCACCCCTGCTCTTCATTGGGGGGATGTTACATCGCCTGCCGAGTCTTTTGCTTTCGCAGGGAGTGACTTTCGTGTGCAAGTTTGGTACTACAGTAGACCCTCATTTAGCACGACTTTATGTTGCGCGTTTTGGGTATTACGCGATTGAAGAATTGCGGCACATTTTTATCTAACACGACGTAAACCTTATATTACGCGATTCGCTGGAGGGGAAAAATTTTGAGCCCGTTGTCGCCTGCAGTAGGTTAAACCATTGAGTCAGTGGGGGTCCTACTAAGGGTGGCTATGATCCACAACAAGTGTTTAATGCTGACGAGACAAGTGTTTTCTGGAAGAAAATGCCAACATGAACTTATATCAGTCAGCAAGAGAAAAGTGCACCAGGCTTCAAGACAGCAAAGGATCGCTTCACCTTGCTCCTTTTGGGTAATGCATCAGGTGATTTCAAGTGTAAGCCCATGGTTATTTACCGCTGTAAGAATCCTCATGCTTTGAGGAAAAGGGAATTTGTTTTTCCTTCGCACAAACTAAGTTTATTCAGGTATACAGAGATAGTTACATTGATTATCATACATAGCAGCATATGTGTAGAGAACCTAGGATAACCCAAAGTGTTATCCTAGAGAACCTAGGATAACCCAAAGTTTGGGTTATCCTAGGTTCTCTACACATATGCTGCTATGTATGATAATCTTTGTAACTGTATCTGTGTATACCTGAATAAACTTACTTACAGTTTGCAGGAAGAAAAACAACCATTCCCTCAGCGGCCGGTGCTAATGTTGTGGAACAGCTGGGAGACCACCCGCCTTCCCAGGCTACCCCTCCCCCAACAACACCCCACCATCCCAGCATTCGTATTCCATACGCGTCAAGCCAGCTGTTTGTCAAGAATAAGTGTGAATTGTGTTTTGATCTTTAAATTACTATATCTTGTATCTGCCAAGCAATCATGTCACCCAGTAGGCATACCAGTGTTGCTCAAAGTGGCAAGAAAATGTTTAAGCATTTATTAAGTCTTAGAATTAACGAAGAAAAAGATATTAGACAAGACATAACCTGTGGCTGTAATGAAGTGTTACTTTGTACACATAAAAAGATGTAAACATAAGTTTGTGTGACTAACTTACTGACTGACTGGACTGACTTACTGAATGACTTGACTGACTGAATGACTTGACTGACTGACTGACTGAATGACTTGACTGACTGACTTACTGAATGACTTGACTGACTGACTTAAAGTTAGAGACACTCAGTACAACTATCGACTTCAGTTCCAGAATCTCTACTATCCACCTCAGTCCAGTAGGGCCACAGCATAACTCTCCACTCTCTTCACAATCATCCACAAACACCAGCACCCACAATTTAAGGTAAATACTATTATTTCTGTTACATTTGTAGTCTAAAGCAGTAAAAACAACATAATACATCACGATAATGAACTACAATTACATATTCTCTTTTATATTTGTAAGATCTGTTGGTCTAAAAAAAACTTGTTTGGCTTTTTGGGGACTCTCAGGACCGTAACCCTATTTTTCCCATAAGTTCTTTTAATTATCTAACACGATGTTTTCAGGACCGTAACTACCGTGCTAAATGAGGGTCTACTGTAATTCCTCGAGAATTTTCCACATGTATATAATAATATATCTCTCCTGCCTGCGTTCTAGGGAGTACAGGTTTAGGAACTTCAAGCGTTCCCAGTAATTGAGGTGGTTTATTGCAGTTATGCGTGCCGTGAAGGTTCTCTGCACATTTTCTAGGTCAGAAATTTCACCTGCCTTGAAAGGTGCAGTTAGTGTGCAGCAATATTCCAGCCTAGATAGAACAAGCGACCTGAAAAGTCAACATGGGCTTGGCATCCCTGGTTTTGAAGGTTCTCATTATCCATCCTGTCATTTTTCAAGCAGATGCAGTTGCTACGGTGTTATGGTACAATGTAAAATATTGTTTATTACTATTGTTCAATCATATATATACATAGAGTCACTGCACATGTTCCTAGAAGTTCTGCAGCCTGTGGAAGTCTTTGAAACATGGTGTCATGCACAGTGCTGTTTTACACTCCTCACATATAAAACGAGTGTCTTTGCATTGCTGTGGGCGTCTTTTTGTATGTGCACAGACATAACACCTCTTCTGAGCCTTTTTCTTGCAAGCAGTAGCAGGCAGTTTCATTAGGAAGTGATCTCCAGGCCTCAGACGAGAGGATAGTTGTTGGTAATTTCATGGGCGGTTTTCTATTGCAGGTGTTATTCCTTGGTACTTGGTGATTATTTATCTGATGACAGACAAACAAAATTCGCCATATGGTGGTTTGCTTGTGGTCTTCAACTTATAAATATTATAAGTATTGAGCATGGAAATGTCCAGAATGTGAAAAAAAGAGTTTTTTGTACCACTTATAACTCTTGCGAACACAATCAGCGAACACAATCAGCAAACAGAATCTGCATGCCACATTTGTCCACTGAACGCATATTGAGGGTGTAGTCCATCACAGCTGCAGGTTTTAGAATGGGTTCATTGGTCTCTCTATTCTGCCTGCCACTGTCTGCCATTTCATTAGGGTGAACTGATGACAACAGTGTGACATCTCATTTGTCATGCCACCGAAATGCCATGATATCATTGGCAGCAAACGCCTGCATCTCACCTCTACGAATGCCTGCATCGAACCTAGGGATATGCTTACGATTTCCTCGCACTGTTCCGCACACATCTGTCATGTTCACTCACAAAAAAAAATCACTGAGGGAGGGGCTTGTGTACCAGTTATCAGTATATAATATATGCCCCTTACCAAGATATGGTTCCATCATTGTTCTAACCACATCACCAGAGATACCCAGTAACTTCCTGGTATCTTTCAATGTATTACTTCCAGTGTACACAATAATATCCAATTTAAGATCACTGGAGCAATCACAAAGCACAAACTTTATACCAAAGCATTTCCTTTTGCTTGGTATATACTGCTTGAATGACAGTCTACCTTTGAACAGAATCAAAGACTCATCAATAACAAGCTTTCTGAAGGGATAAAAATACATATTGAATTTCTCTTTCAGATACAGAAACACATTCCTAATATTATATAACCTGTCGGTTCTGTCAGGCCTGGTTTTGTCTGAGAAGTGTAACATACGTAACAGTAGCACAAATTGATTCACTGGTATAATATCACTGAAAGCTGGGGTTGCAATCAGGCGGTCTGTCGACCAGTATGATTTGAGACAGTTCTTATACACTTGGGGCATAAGCATTATTGTGGCAAAGAAAAGATACATCTCAGCCACAGTTGTCTCCTTCCACTGGTGTAGACGTGATCTTGGTGAAAGAATTGTGTTTGCCATTGTGTAATTGTAGTATCTGTTGCTTTCCCTGATAATAATTTCCATCAGGGGTTCGTCAAAGAATAACTCAAAACATTCTAGTTCAGTGGCATTGTTTCCAAGTGGACAGGATGGGCGTATTCCACTTTGACTTTCATCAAACTGATGGGGATTGGGAAGAAAATTCTCAGCTTCCTGCCAATCCCAGGTGAGGTCTGCTGGGGGGTACTGGATATATACAGGTGGTTGTGGGGGCTGTGGGAGTGGAGGTTGTGGGAGTGGAGGTTGTGGTTGTGGGGGTGGGTGGATGGGTGAGGGTGGCCTTTGTTGTAGCTGAGCTGACTCAGTGGCGTGGGTGGCAGCATGGTCTACTGCTGGTGCCTCACGCCTGGCACCACCATCACCAGATGCATCCACATTTCTCATCCCAATTGCAACACTATCATCTTCATTTTCACTATCTGTGCCTGTTGTACGCCCACAGGATGTACTCCTAACCCTTGGAAGAGCATATGGCACACTACCAGAGCGCATATACCGTCATATATACTGACACGCTTCACTGGTGAATATTCCACTTCACTCTCGCTACTGGAACTATTTCGAAGAGCTTGGAGTTCATATTCACTATTACTATCATCACCATTCCTCACATCTGAGTCCTGGATATGAGTAAATAAGAGTTTCCTCCTTCATTCTGGTACAACTGAACGTGAACAAGATGTCACAGCACCAGAGGTGGAAGGTTGTGGGTCGTCTGGGTTTTCCTCACTATTACTGGTATTATGGTTATTACTTTCAGTCACAACCGCCTCAAAACCTTGAAAGTCACCTTCACTGACACCCCCATCACTGTTAGAACTGTAACTGTTGAACAAAAGTGTCCCAATTCGCCAAGGAGGAAGGTGTTTCTTGCTGTGAGGCATGGTGGACAAGGTGTACTGAAATGGTGTTCCCACAATTCACCACTGGGTGCACACTGACCACGCAGACCCATTCTCTCACCCCTAAGCCTACCAGCCATTTCCGCTTAATTTGAGGCCGCTAGAATTTACGCGTACTAGTACGGCACCAACCCTGGCGTGCGTAAAACGTACTAGTATGGCACCAACCCTGGCGCATAAAACATACTAGTACGGCACCAACCCCGAAAGGGTTAAATGTTTGTCCAGTTAAATGGTAGCCTTTTCTTGCTGTATTGTGAATATGTAAGATGACAGGTAAACCTTATCTTTAATTTGATATACGTACCTTTGATGTGTTCCTAGTCTTTTTACTCCTTGAGCCTGGCCATGGGCCAGGCTCATCTGGTGCTAGCTTAATCAACCAGGCTGGTGGCCTGCTGACCCACATATCCATCACAGCCTGGTTGATCTGGCATCTGGTGAAGATACTTGTCCAGTTTCTTCTCGAAGGCTTCTACACTTGTTCCAGCAGTGTTTCTGATATCTTCTGATAAGATGTTGAATAATCTGGGCCACGAATGTTGATATATTGTTCCTTTATTGTGCCCACTGCACCCATGCTTCTCACTTGGTTTATTTTGCACTTCCTTCCTTATCTTTCACTCCAATGTTGTTAAGGCAGAGTGCAGATTTGGGACCAGAACCTCGAGTTCTTTCCAGATATGTACATTATCATGTATCTCTCTCTCCTCCTCTCCAGTGAGTAAATATTTAAGACTTTGAGGCATTCCCAGTAATTTAAATGCCTGAACGGGGTATCAACACTGAGCAATATTCCAAATGAGGGAGTACTAGCGACTTGAAGTGTCACCAGTGGTATTATTTCCCTTGTTTTGAAGGTTCTCATTACCCACCCTGTCATCCTCCTGCTCACCGTGACATTTGTCTTATTATTTTTTTGAAAGGTCAGCTGACATAATTATTCCCAGGGCCAGGTGTATATAAACGTGTTTCTTTCGTTCTATTTGAAATCCTCCACAGGAATATATAACCAGTGTTTTCCAGTGGGCAGTAGAGAACAACATGACATTCAGTGGTGATAAGTTCCAGCTGCTTAAGTATGGAAAGAATGAAGAACTCGAAAGTGGAACACTGTATACAAAACTCAAGAGGATAGTCAAATAGAACGATAGTAACAAGTGAAAGACTTGGGAATAATTAGGTCAGCTGAACTTTCTTTCAAAGAACACAGTAAGACCAAGGTCATGACAGCCAGAATGACAGAGTAGGTATACCTGGAGTATACCTGAGAAGGGTTTCGGCAGTCAGCGCCCCCGCCGACCGGTCTGTGACAAGGCCTCATGGAATTCAACTTTGATATACCTTTGAAGAGTTTCGAGAGTTTCTCTACTCTCTGAGTGCTTGCCTGGTCAACCAAGTTGTTGCTGCTGGAAGCCCACTGCCCCACATATCCGTCACAGCCCGGTTGATCTGGCACCTGGTGAAGATACTTGTCCAGATTCCTCTTGAAGGTTTCTATATTTGTTCCAGCCGTGTTTCTGATATCTTCTGGTAAGATGTTGAATAGTCTGGGACCCCGAATGTTCATAGTGTTCCCCATCAGGGCCTGATCAACCAGGCTGTTACTGTTGGCTGCATGCAAACCGACGTACGAACCACAGCCCTGCTGGTCAGGTACTGACTTTAGGTGCCTATCCAGTGCCTTCTTGAAGACAGCCAGGGGTCTATTGGTAACCCCCCTGATGTATTCTGGGAGGCAGTTGAACAGTCTTGGGCCCCTGATACTTATTGTGTTGTGTCTTATCATGCTAGTGGCACCGCTACTTTTCATTGGAGGATGTTGCACCATCTGCCGAGTCTTTTGCTTTTGTAGGTACTGATTTTCGTGTGCAAGTTTGGTACTAGTCCCTCAAGGATTTTCCAGGTGTATATAAACATGTATCTCTCCCTCCTGCATTCTAAGGAGTAAAGGTTTAGGAACTTCAAGCGTTCCCAGTAATTTAGGTGGTTTATCACAGTTATGTGTGCCGTGAAGGCTCTCTGTACATTTTCTAGGTCAGCAATTTCACCTGCCTTGACAGATGCTGTTAGTTTGAAGCAATATTCCAGCTTAGATAGAACAAGCGACCTGAAGAGTGTCCTTATGGGCTTGGCATCCCTGCTTTTGAAGGTTCTCATTATCCATCCTGTTATTTTTCTAGCAGATGCGATTGATACAATGTTATGGTCCTTGAAAGTGAGATCCTCTGACGTCATCACTCCCAGGTCTTTGACGTTAGTTTTTCGCTCTATTGTGTGGTTGGAATTTGTTTTATACTCCAATGAAGTTTTAATTTCCTCACGTTTTCCATATCGGAGTAATTGAAATTTTTCATCATTGAACTTCATATTGTTTTCTGCAGTCCGTTTAAAGATTTAGTTGATGTCTGCAGTGTAATGCAAATTCGGGGGTCTTCTGCAAAGGAAGACATGGCGCTGTACCACACAAGATACTGGTTCCAAAATCAGAGAAGAGAAGAAAATTAGGGAAAGTATTGCAATAGATCAAGGAATACCTTACTGGAAGGAAACAATGAGTGTTGGTAAATGATGAAGTGTCAGAGAGGGCTCAAATGTCGAGTGGGGTTCCACAAGGGTCAGTCCTAGGTTCGATGCTTTTTTTGTACAGTATACGTAATATTACACTGTAGTTATGTTCCTGAATGCCGTGTTAGATAAATCCATGTTAGATAAACTGAAGAACTTAGGGGAAAAATAGGGTTACGTTCCTGGGAGCCCAAAAAAAGCCAAACCTCCAGATCTTACAAAAATAAAAGTGAATATGTAATTGTAGTTCATTGTCGTGTTGTATTATCTTGTTTTTACTGCTTAAGACTACAAATGCAACAGAAATAATAGTATTTCTTTCCTTAAATTGTGGGTGCTGGAGTTTGTCAATGATTGTAAAGAGAGTGGAGAGTTATGCTGTGGCCCAACTGGGCTGAGGTGGATGGTAGAGGTTCTGGTACTGAAGTCAATGGTTGTACTCAAGTGTGGTGACATAGTCAGCAGGTTGGATAATATTGTGTCAGGTAATGGGAACAAGCCCATTATCTGTCTTAGTGTTGGTGGAAATGACATTGGGAAGGGCAGAAGACAGGAGCTACTAGATAAGTACAGGTCAGCCATAGAAGTAGTTAGGTCTAAGGGAGGGATCCCAATCATATGTAGCATTTTGCCTAGAAAGGAGTGGGCAATGAATGGATGTCTAGGGCAATTGGTATAAATTGCTGGCTAGACAGCTACTGCAAGGAACTTGCAATTCCTTTCATTGATAACTGGGACAAATTCTATGGCAAACGTGATATGTATGCAATCGAATCGGCTAATGCAACCACTCCAGCCCCAGAGAGATGCACCCCATCCCTTGCATACATATCACGTTTGCCATAGAATTTGTCCCAGTTATCAATGAAAGGAATTGCAAGTTCCTTGCAGTAGCTGTCTAGCCAGCAATTTATACCAATTGCCCTAGACATCCATTCATTGCCCACTCCCTTTCTAGGCAAAATGCTACATATGATTGGGATCCCTCCCTTAGACCTAACTACTTCTATGGCTGACCTGTACTTATCTAGTAGCTCCTGTCTTCTGCCCTTCCCAATGTCATTTCCACCAACACTAAGACAGATAATGGGCTTGTTCCCATTACCTGACACAATATTATCCAACCTGCTGACTATGTCACCACACTTGAGTACAACCATTGACTTCAGTACCAGAACCTCTACCATCCACCTCAGCCCAGTTGGGCCACAGCATAACTCTCCACTCTCTTTACAATCATTGACAAACTCCAGCACCCACAATTTAAGGAAAGAAATACTATTATTTCTGTTGCATTTGTAGTCTTAAGCAGTAAAAACAAGATAATACAACACGACAATGAACTACAATTACATATTCACTTTTATTTTTGTAAGATCTGGAGGTTTGGCTTTTTTTGGGCTCCAAGGAACGTAACCCTATTTTTCCCCTAAGTTCTTCAGTTTATCTAACATGGATTTATCTAACACGGCATTCAGGAACATAACTACAGTGTAATATTACGTATACTGTACAAAAAAGCATCGAACCTAGGACTGACCCTTGTGGAACCCCACTGACATTTGAGCCCTCTCTGACACTTCATCATTTACCAACACTCATTGTTTCCTTCCAGTAAGGTATTCCTTGATCTATTGCAATACTTTCCCTAATTTTCTTCTCTTCTCTGATTTTGGAACCAGTATCTTGTGTGGTACAGCGCCATGTCTTCCTTTGCAGAAGACCCCCGAATTTGCATTACACTGCAGACATCAACTAAATCTTTAAACGGACTGCAGAAAACAATATGAAGTTCAATGATGAAAAATTTCAATTACTCCGATATGGAAAACGTGAGGAAATTAAAACTTCATTGGAGTATAAAACAAATTCCAACCACACAATAGAGCGAAAACTAACGTCAAAGACCTGGGAGTGATGACGTCAGAGGATCTCACTTTCAAGGACCATAACATTGTATCAATCGCATCTGCTAGAAAATAACAGGATGGATAATGAGAACCTTCAAAAGCAGGGATGCCAAGCCCATAAGGACACTCTTCAGGTCGCTTGTTCTATCTAAGCTGGAATATTGCTTCAAACTAACAGCATCTTTCAAGGCAGGTGAAATTGCTGACCTAGAAAATGTACAGAGAGCCTTCACGGCACACATAACTGTGATAAACCACCTAAATTACTGGGAACGCTTGAAGTTCCTAAACCTTTACTCCTTAGAATGCAGGAGGGAGAGATACATGTTTATATACACCTGGAAAATCCTTGAGGGACTAGTACCAAACTTGCACACGAAAATCAGTACCTACAAAAGCAAAAGACTCGGCAGATGGTGCAACATCCTCCAATGAAAAGTAGCGGTGCCACTAGCATGATAAGACACAACACAATAAGTATCAGGGGCCCAAGACTGTTCAACTGCCTCCCAGAATACATCAGGGGGGTTACCAATAGACCCCTGGCTGTCTTCAAGAAGGCACTGGATAGGCACCTAAAGTCAGTACCTGACCAGCAGGGCTGTGGTTCGACGTCGGTTTGCATGCAGCCAACAGTAACAGCCTGGTTGATCAGGCCCTGATGGGGAACACTATGAACATTCGGGGTCCCAGACTATTCAACATCTTACCAGAAGATATCAGAAACACGGCTGGAACAAATATAGAAACCTTCAAGAGGAATCTGGACAAGTATCTTCACCAGGTGCCATATCAACCGGGCTGTGACGGATATGTGGGGCAGTGGGCTTCCAGCAGCAACAACTTGGTTGACCAGGCAAGCACTCAGAGAGTAGAGAAACTCTCGAAACTCTTCAAAGGTATATCAAAGTTGAATTCCATGAGGCCTTGTCACAGACCGGTCGGGGGGCGCTGACTGCGAAACCCTTCTCAGGTATACTCCAGGTATACCTACTCTGTCATTCTGGCTGTCATGACCTTGGTCTTACTGTGTTCTTTGAAAGAAAGTTCAGCTGACCTAATTATTCCCAAGTCTTTCACTTGTTACTATCGTTCTATTTGACTATCCTCTTGAGTTTTGTATACAGTGTTCCACTTTCGAGTTCTTCATTCTTTCCATACTTAAGCAGCTGGAACTTATCACCACTGAATGTCATGTTGTTCTCTACTGCCCACTGGAAAACACTGGTTATATATTCCTGTGGAGGATTTCAAATAGAACGAAAGAAACAGTTTATATACACCTGGCCCTGGGAATAATTATGTCAGCTGACCTTTCAAAAATAATAAGACAAAGGTCACGGTGAGCAGGAGGATGACAGGGTGGGTAATGAGAACCTTCAAAACAAGGAAATAATACCACTGGTGACACTTCAAGTCGCTAGTACTCCCTCATTTGGAATATTGCTCAGTGTTGATACCCGTTCAGGCATTTAAATTACTGGGAATGCCTCAAAGTCTTAAATATTTACTCACTGGAGAGGAGGAGAGAGATACATGATAATGTACATATCTGGAAAGAACTCGAGGTTCTGGTCCCAAATCTGCACTCTGCCTTAACAACATTGGAGTGAAAGATAAGGAAGGAAGTGCAAAATAAACCAAGTGAGAAGCATGGGTGCAGTGGGCACAATAAAGGAACAATATATCAACATTCGTGGCCCAGATTATTCAACATCTTATCAGAAGATATCAGAAACACTGCTGGAACAAGTGTAGAAGCCTTCGAGAAGAAACTGGACAAGTATCTTCACCAGATGCCAGATCAACCAGGCTGTGATGGATATGTGGGTCAGCAGGCCACCAGCCTGGTTGATTAAGCTAGCACCAGATGAGCCTGGCCCATGGCCAGGCTCAAGGAGTAAAAAGACTAGGAACACATCAAAGGTACGTATATCAAATTAAAGATAAGGTTTACCTGTCATCTTACATATTCACAATACAGCAAGAAAAGGCTACCATTTAACTGGACAAACATTTAACCCTTTCGGGGTCGGTGCCGTACTAGTATGTTTTATGCGCCAGGGTTGGTGCCATACTAGTACGTTTTACGCACGCCAGGGTTGGTGCCGTACTAGTACGCGTAAATTCTAGCGGCCTCAAATTAAGCGGGAAATGGCTGGTAGGCTTAGGGGTGAGAGAATGGGTCTGCGTGGTCAGTGTGCACCCAGTGGTGAATTGTGGGAACACCATTTCAGTACACCTTGTCCACCATGCCTCGCAGCAAGAAACACCTTCCTCCTTGGCGAATTGGGACACTTTTGTTCAACAGTTACAGTTCTAACAGTGATGGGGGTGTCAGTGAAGGTGACTTTCAAGGTTTTGAGGCGGTTGTGACTGAAAGTAATAACCATAATACCAGTAATAGTGAGGAAAACCCAGACGACCCACAACCTTCCACCTCTGGTGCTGTGACATCTTGTTCACGTTCAGTTGTACCAGAATGAAGGAGGAAACTCTTATTTACTCATATCCAGGACTCAGATGTGAGGAATGGTGATGATAGTAATAGTGAATATGAACTCCAAGCTCTTCGAAATAGTTCCAGTAGCGAGAGTGAAGTGGAATATTCACCAGTGAAGCGTGTCAGTATATATGACGGTATATGCGCTCTGGTAGTGTGCCATATGCTCTTCCAAGGGTTAGGAGTACATCCTGTGGGCATATAACAGGCACAGATAGTGAAAATGAAGATGATAGTGTTGCAATTGGGATGAGAAATGTGGATGCATCTGGTGATGGTGGTGCCAGGCGTGAGGCACCAGCAGTAGACCATGCTGCCACCCACGCCACTGAGTCAGCTCAGCTACAACAAAGGCCACCCTCACCCATCCACCCACCCCCACAACCACAACCTCCACTCCCACAACCTCCACTCCCACAGCCCCCACAACCACCTGTAAATATCCAGTACTCCCCAGCAGACCTCACCTGGGATTGGCAGGAAGCTGAGAATTTTCTTCCCAATCCCCATCAGTTTGATGAAAGTCAAAGTGGAATACGCCCATCCTGTCCACTTGGAAACAATGCCACTGAACTAGAATGTTTTGAGTTATTCTTTGACGAACCCCTGATGGAAATTATTATCAGAGAAAGCAACAGATACTACAATTACACAATGGCAAACACAATTCTTTCACCAAGATCACGTCTACACCAGTGGAAGGAGACAACTGTGGCTGAGATGTATCTTTTCTTTGCCACAATAATGCTTATGCCCCAAGTGTATAAGAACTGTCTCAAATCATACTGGTCGACAGACCGCCTGATTGCAACCCCAGCTTTCAGTGATATTATACCAGTGAATCAATTTGTGCTACTGTTACGTATGTTACACTTCTCAGACAAAACCAGGCCTGACAGAACCGACAGGTTATATAATATTAGGAATGTGTTTCTGTATCTGAAAGAGAAATTCAATATGTATTTTTATCCCTTCAGAAAGCTTGTTATTGATGAGTCTTTGATTCTGTTCAAAGGTAGACTGTCATTCAAGCAGTATATACCAAGCAAAAGGAAATGCTTTGGTATAAAGTTGTTTGTGCTTTGTGATTGCTCCAGTGATCTTAAATTGGATATTATTGTGTACACTGGAAGTAATACATTGAAAGATACCAGGAAGTTACTGGGTATCTCTGGTGATGTGGTTAGAACAATGATGGAACCATATCTTGGTAAGGGGCATATATTATATACTGATAACTGGTACACAAGCCCCTCCCTCAGTGATTTTTTTTTGTGAGTGAACATGACAGATGTGTGCGGAACAGTGCGAGGAAATCGTAAGCATATCCCTAGGTTCGATGCAGGCATTCGTAGAGGTGAGATGCAGGCGTTTGCTGCCAATGATATCATGGCATTTCGGTGGCATGACAAATGAGATGTCACACTGTTGTCATCAGTTCACCCTAATGAAATGGCAGACAGTGGCAGGCAGAATAGAGAGACCAATGAACCCATTCTAAAACCTGCAGCTGTGATGGACTACACCCTCAATATGCCTTGTAAATAGGTATTACATTTGCTCTTTTCCACTTGTCTGGCACTATGCCAGTTTGTAATGATATATTGAAAAGATTTGCCAGAGGTTTGCTAAGTTCCTCTTTACATTCCTTTAAAACTCTTGCAAACAGTTCATCAGGGCTTGGAGATTTGTTAGGTTTTAATTTCTCTATTTGTCTGAGGACCATGTCACTAGTTACCCCAATCGAGCATAGTCTATTATCTTCCTGTTCAACATAATTTATTATTTCTGGAATTCCGCTAGTATCTTCCTGAGTAAAAACTGAGAGGAAGTAAGTATTGAAAATTTCACATACAGTGGTACCCCGACTTACGATGGTCCCCAAACACACCCTTTTATGTAAGTTGATTTTTTTAAATGCTTTTGTAAGTGTAATTTTGGGGGTCTAAAAGGACTAGTCTATTTTACATAATTTCTTATGGAGATAAATTCGTTTGGTAATGGCACTTGAACAGCATTCTGGAATGAAAAAAATATCGTAAGTCAGGGTACCACTGTATATCCTTATCACTGTCCGTGATCTGTCCTGAGTTACTCTTAAGTGGGCCTATCTTGTCCCTAATCTTACTTCTGTATACCTGAAAGAACCCTTTTGGGCTAGTCTTCGAATCCCTTGCGACCTTAGCCTCATAATCCCTTTTTGCTTTTCTTATTCCTTTTTTTTATTTCTCTCTTTAATTGAAAATATTGATTTCTTATCTGTTCATCCCCTCTTTTGATACGCCTATACGTGTAGACAAATAATATTCAAGTACCAAGGAGCAACACCTGCAATAGACCAGCGCCCCGAAATTATCAACACATGCCCTCTCGTATGAGGCCTGGTGATCACTACCCCATACAAGTGCCTGCTACTACTCTCAAGAAAAATGCTCAGAAGAGGTGTTTTGTCTGTAAACATTCCACAAACGCCCACAAACACGCAGAACACTCGTTTTATGTGTGAGGAGTGTAAAGTACCACTGTGCTTATACCCATGTTTCAAAGAGTTCCACAAGCTGCAGGAGTTCTAGGAAAGTGTTCAGTGAGTGTACATATGTATATATATTATAGAAAATAGTAATGAAACATTTTTTGTCGTTGTTTGTTTGTGTAAACAAGTTTTGTAAACAATATAAACATACCATTGTTTGTGAAGTTATTGTGGTGCAAACAACAAGTGTATATATATACATTGCACTTTACTGTGGTCTCACAGGCCACATAAGTTACATAAAAAAAGAAAATAGTGAAAAAAACAAGAAATCTACGAATGGAAGTAAACAGAAGTTTACCGAGTCAGCGGAATTCGCCGATGTTGCCATACGCAGCTCAAATTGTGCCAACTTTACGCCTCCATATCTCGGTAAGTACTGATGGCAAAAATTTTTTTTAGGCTTAAAACAATCAGCAAAATAATCCTAACATTTTGGTAAGAAATTTTTTTTTTTTTTTTTTCGAATATTTCCCGACAGAATGACAGTTTCAGAAAGGGGTCTCCGACAGTCAAAGGGTTAAAATCAGGCATAATCACAGACAATACCACAGACCACTACCCAACCTTTCTCATAACAAATCTCGGAAAATTACCACTAAAGACTACTAAAGTTACCTTCAGACTACATAATGAGACAGCCATAAATAACTTTATAACAGCTATGACAAACACTGACTGGCAAACAGAAATAGACAACTTCCCAGATACTGATTTATGTATTAATAATTTTCTTAGAAAGACCCAATACCTCTATAATAAGCATTGCCCTAAAAAAACTAAACAAATCACAACTAAAAGATTAAATAGTCCCTGGCTAACCCCCAGCATACTCAAATCCATTAATATAAAGCACCAATATGAAAAACAGTACAGAATGGGTTAAATAACAAGAGAACAAACAAAACGCTACTCATCAAACCTAACGAGTCTGATAAGAAGGTAAAAAAAATTGTACTATGAGAACAGATTACATAACTTAAAAGGTGATATAAAAAAGACCTGGAAAACCCTATCTGAAATTCTAGGAACTAAAAAGATATCCACAAACAGAACAATCAAGCTAACAAAACCAGATGAACCCCAACTCCCACCCATTGAAACAGCAAACAAACTCAATGATTTCTTCTCCACCATAGGTAAAAAGCTGGCAAGCAAAATCCCAAGTTCAAATACTCCACCTAACGACTATCTCACTGGCACCTATCCGAACACACTATTCCTAGCCCCAACCAACCCAATAGAAGTTTCACTTATAATCAACACATTAAAAAACAAAGCAGGTGACCTAAATAACTTACCACCTTTTATATACAGTGGTCCCTCGGTTTTCGCCGAAAATTCGTTCCAGAATGCTGCTCAAGTGCCATTACCGAACGAATTTACTTCCTTAAGAAATAATGTCACGTAGGTTAGTCTATTTCAGACCCCCAAAAATAGACTTGCAACAGCACTTACGAAAATACACTTACATAAATGTTCGAGTTTGGAGATGCACGAAAACCGAGGGACCACTGTACAAAAAAGCCTCTCAAGTTCTCTCACCAATTATTGCAACACTCTTTAACAAATCCATTGAATCCTCTACCTTCCCATCAATACTCAAAATAGTGAGGGTCACCCCAATACATAAAGGAGGAGATCAAACAGATCTGAATAACTACAGGCCGATATCTAACTTACCCCTTCTCTCCAAAATCTTTGAAAAATTAATTCATAGACAAATATATTCCTACCTCACCTCCAACAAAGTACTCAACCACTGTCAATTTGGATTCAGGCCTAATAAAAATACAAATGATGCCATTATACACATGTTAGAAATAATTTACACCACCCTTGAGAAAAAAGAAATCCCAGTGGGAATCTTCATTGATTTATGTAAAGCTTTTGATACAGTTGACCATGATCTGTTACACCTAAAATTATCACACTATGGTATAAGAGGACACTCCCTCAACTACCTAAAATCATACCTTAGCAACAGAAACCAATATGTGTACACAAATGGAGCTAGCTCCACCGCAAACTATTACCGTAGGTGTCCCACAGGGAAGTGTTCTTGGCCCACTACTCTTTCTCATTTACATTAACGACCTACCAAATGCATCTCAACTACTCAAACCCATACTTTTTGCAGATGACACTACATACGTTATCTTGCACCCAAGCCAACACTGCAAATACTGAATTGCAGAAAATATCTACCTGGATGATGACCAACAAACTTACTCTCAATATTGATAAAACATATTTTATCCAGTTTGGGAACAGAGCTACAAACGCACCACTTAACATAATGATAAACGGGTCGCCTATCACAAAACTCACAGAGGGAAAATTCTTAGGAATCCATCTTGACAGTGGCCTCAAATTTCAGACATATACAACAAATTTCCAAGAAAGTCTCAAAGACCGTGGGAATACTATCCAAGATACGGTACTATGTTCCACAACCAGCTCTCCTTACCCTATATCACTCACTCATTTACCCCTACCTCACCTATGGAATCTGCACATGGGGCTCTACATCAATAACTCATCTCAGACCACTAATAACACAACAAAAGGCAGCAGTTAAAATGATGATAAATTCACACTCCAGACAACATACTCCACCAATATTCAAAAACCTAAACTTACTCACCATACAAGACATCCATACTTTTTACTGTGCCTATTACATACATAGAATACTCTATGCAAATATTAACCCACCACTCGAACTTCTCCTTACCAATTTTAACAGGACACACGACCATAACACTAGACACAGATCACTCCTCGATGTTCCCCGTGTCCATCTAACACTATGTAAAAACTCAATGCATATAAAAGGCACGAAAATTTGGAATTCATTACCTGTCATTGCCAAAGAAACCCTGACTGTACCCCAATTCAAAACGATGCTAAAAAACCACCTTCTCACCCAAAAGCTAAATGCCCAATATCAAACATTCCCAACAAAGTAGAATAATCACCTAATGTAAAAACCTGACTAATCACTTAAATGTAAAAACCTGTTATGAATAATACATACTAAGCTAACTATTTCCATAACATTTACATTATAATGACCACGTAAACTGTAACTGCAATGCAACTAATTGTTTTAAATTGCTATCTCACTCAATTAGTTGCATTGCTACAATTAATTGATATATTCAACTTTTATTCAAACTTTATAACTTAGATACGCAATTATACTTATTTTATAAATTATCAACCATAACATTTTACCATGTAGTCTAGAATTAAGTAGACCTAAGAATGCCCGCAATGCACAGCATATTAGGGGCTTTTGGCATGTACATATCATTAATAACTACAGTGGTACCTCGAGTTACGATATTTTTTCATTCGAGAATGCTGTTCAAGTTCCATTACCAAACGAATTTATCCCTATAAGGAATAATGTAAAATAGACTAGTCCTTTTACACCCCCAAAAATATACCTACAAAAGCATTTAAAAAAATAAACTTACATAAAAGGGCGATTTTGGGGACCATCGTAACTCGAGGTACAACTGTATATTTCTTGTCTACCATGTATCATTGTACCATGTCTCAATAAAGTATTATTATTATTATTATTATTATTATTATTATTATTATTATTATTAGAGTAGTTATGAATGGTAGAGTAGTTATGAATGGCCTGCAAGTTATGAATGGTTGCTGTGTACCTAAGGTAAAAATACCTGTTGTGTCATGTTTAAGAAAGGTTTCAGTAAGAATAATAAGAGATATTAGCAATTAAATAATCTAGGAGTGCTAGGTCATCATAGTGCTTGTTCAGGGATCTAATGTTGTAACTGAATATTAATATATTCTTGGTGTTGCTAAAAACAGTTTTTGCTTAACTTGCTGTGTAGTAAAGACAGTTATTTTCAGAGGAGTACTGTTTACCATTTTGATACAAGATATTTAATCAGGGTCAATATTAGCATTCATGTACTATGAGGTGGCTGTCTCCACCAGGTAGGGTGACCCAAAAGAGGAAACACAATCTAACATTAAATAACTGTCTTGCAAGAAGTGCGCTGACTTCACACATGTAAACATCACGAGGATAGTTCCTCATAATTAACAGAACATGGCTTAGCAAAACTGACTAGTTAGTAGATAGCATCAGAGGTATTAAATGTACTTAAATGTAAAAACCTGACTAATCACTTAAATGTAAAAAACTTTTATGAATAATACATACTAAGCTAACTGTTTCCATAACATTTACATTATAATGACCACGTAAACTGTAACTGCAATGCAATTAATTGTTTTAAATTGTTATCTCACTCAATTAGTTGCATTGCTACAATTAATTGATATGTTCAACTTATATTCAAACTTTATAACTTAGATACACAATTATACTTATTTTATAAATTATCAACCATAACTTTTTACCATGTAGTCTACAATTAAGTAGTCCTAAGAATGCCCGCAATGCACAGCATATTAGGGGCTTTTGGCATGTACATCTCATTAATACCTATGTATCTTGTCTACCCAACCATGTATCATTGTACCATGTCTCAATAAAGTATTATTATTATTATTATAACATCATTTGAATGCTAATGGATGGGATTAAACCAGAAAGAACTCTGAGGGACATAAGCCTTCAGTTGTCATTCCTGGATCTGCAGGTGACCTCCGGTAGCATTTACACCCTCAGATGATCCGATTCCCTTCGAGTGGTGCAACCAACTCTGCATTACAAATGACATCGGAGCCAGGAAAATGACACCCACACCCCCCACACACAAACACTCGCCCACCCCCCACACCTACACACACTGAAGTCTTCCTTGATCCAGAGCCAGTTTTCTAATAAGGAAAATTCCCAAATGAATGGGAAGAGTGTTTGTCTCTTAACATCACTCCCAAAGGATAGCTCATGAGATCCCACTGCTACCACCACATTAAGGTGAGCCAACAATTTTAACCCCTCATCAAGGTGAATCCCGCATCAGGGTTACATGTGGGAACATCATTCATAATGGTTGTAACACCAAAGCAATGATATAGAACGTGACTGATGCAGGACTGTTCAAATATATCCAAACTGGATCAAAGTCTTCCATAAGGAATGAAGCAGAAATAAGCACGAAAACTTCATTCAGATGTTACAAAGTTGATGTAAATTTATCATTTATAGCTAGTACGTACACTGTTTCAACCTCTGCGCAATATTTGGAAACAGCTAAATATTGAATTAATATTACTCTCTAACAATGGCCAAAATTAAAGAGAAATGTATGTGTTTTTTGTAAATGCTGTACAACAATACGGTGAAACCTTGGTTTTCTTTTGCCCTGGTGTTCGTCAAATTTGGTTTTCGAAGACTTTTTTCATCAAAGTATTGTCCCAGTTCTCGTTCATCACCTTGGTTTTCGTCCGCTGTACCGAATGTGTCTGCCTGCCCGTGCCCACACAAAGCATCCCATGCATGCATTCTGAGTCAGTCTGGCTTTGTTGGTGGTAGAGGGTGGTAGTGATGGTGTTTTCTAAACAATTATTTGCGTCGTTCTTGCAGGCGGGGTAGCACTGATAAGGCTTCGGAGGCTTCTTACTTTATTTGTGATAACGTGAGGGTACACAGGCAGTGTGTTTGTGCCCATGGCCCGGGAGGGCCATGCCCATGCGAGGGAGAGAGGAGTAGGCCTTGTTGACTGAGTGATACCTGGACGAGAAGTGAGAGAGGGGCAGGGGTGGGCAGGCTGGCATGCCCACCGGCTTGCCCTCTTTGGGAAACTATGGGAACTAGGTATGTAGGCTTACTGGCTACAATGGAGGTAGAGGGTGGTAGTGATGGTGGTAGAGGGTGGTAGTGATGGTGGTAGAGGGTGGTAGTGATGGTGGTAGAGGGTGGTAGTGATGGTGGTAGAGGGTGCTAGTGATTGTGGTAGAGGGTGCTAGTGATTGTGGTAGAGGGTGCTAGTGATTGTGGTAGAGGGTGCTAGTGATTGTGGTAGAGGGTGCTAGTGATGGTGGTAGAGGGTGGTAGTGATGGTGGTAGAGATAACCTCTCCTCCCTCTCCCCTCCTTGCCGTCTTCCTTACACCAACAAGAGTCTTCAATAAAGGTAAAACTGATTTAAATGTTCATTTATCCATTAAAATTAATGCTTTATATTTCTCATTGTTTTCTGTATGTAAAACTATAGTTATTCTCTATAAAATGTATTTTTGTTAATATTGTTGAGTGTCTGGAATGGATTAATTAAGAATTGGAATTACAGTGGACCCCCGAGTTTCGTAAAAACTTCATCCCAGAAGCCTGCTCAAGTGCCATTACCGAACGAATTTACTCCCTTAAGAAAAAATGTCAAGTAGGTTAGTCCATTTCAGACCCCCAAAAATACACTTACAAAATCACTTACAATATTATACTTACATAATTGTATGATTTCCGGGGTTTACGAAACTCGGGGGTCCAGTGTACAGTGGACCCTCGGTTAACGAATACCCCGGAAATCGTGCAATTATGTAAGTATAATTTTGTAAGTTCTTTTGGAAGTGTATTTTGGGTCTGAATAGACTAACCTACGTGAAATTTTCCTTAGGGAGTAAATTTGTTCGGTAATGGCACTTGAGCAGACTCAGTTGTGAAGTTTTACGAACTCGGGGTCCACTGTACATTATTTCTTATGGGAAAAATTGCTTTAGTTTTTGTCGAATTTGGTTTTCGTCAGACACTCTGGAACGAATTAAAAACGAAAACCGAGGTTCCACTGTACAAGGATATTCCTTCTTGCTTTCCATATGTAAAGTTTGTTAAAAAAAAAAAGTGGAAAAAATAAGATTGAAGATATGAAATAAAATGGAATACAAAACTTTCTACAGCTGAATGTAGGAAAGTCTACATAGATTACCTGGTAGTGAGATAGGGGTTGAGTGCCCTGTGGCCTGGTCTGTGATCAGGCCTCCTGATAGCGTACTTCATCAAGACAGCTGTTTGCGCTTGCATCGCGAGGCCCTTGTAGAACCAATGATAGGGCAATGGTAAAGAAGATATGTCACTTCTATAAAGGCTAAAAGATTTCCAAATAGAAAAAGACAGATGTGTTGAATACATTCTAGAAAGAAATTAAAATGTAAAGGTCAACTAGGTTAAGATCACTTTATACATGCAGTTATATGATTGTTAGAGATTCACCTAAATGTACTGAGTGGCTAATCTATGTTTCTGCTTTTTAAATTAGGTATTGGCAGACACCAGATTGAAAATGGTCGACAGTGGAAATGTCTTGTGCGAAAATGTGCGAGTGAACAGATGTGTGGAGCTCACCTGTCAAGTCATCATGAGTAGTAGTGTAGAGGATATGAGTAAACGGAGGTGTAGCCCTCACCTGTCAAATCATCACAATGAGTGTAGTGAACAATGATCAAGCAACCCAGCGTGATCAAGCTACTCAGCAGTGTGGAAGAAGTTGTTCACTCAAGACTCATTTGTATGTAAGTTGAAGATAGACAGGCGAGAGATGCGCTGCTCTGCTGTTCATCCACCCCATTTCTATGGAAAAGGAGGCAAAGATAACAAATCAATGTATTTTAATTTTACCGTTTCGAGTGTTGTGGAATATAACGAGCACCCAGTAAGATTGGAACTCACGACACTGCGACATCCTTCCATCTAGGAATGTCACCTCTACCGCTCAGTGACTAAATATTGCAGGGTCTTAGGTTCAAATCCAATTGGGGCTAAAGTTTCCCTATAAAACAGTAGAAACCACTCATTTAACACGTTTCTCTTATTACCCTACTCACCACTAAGCCAAATAAATAATATGTGGAGAGGAGAAAGAAGAGTACTCACTTCAAAGCACTAGAATGTTTTAGTTATTCAGCACTTTAAATATTAAGATTATATAACAGATCTACACTATCAATACCAATTTGTACTGTCATGACTAATTCACTCTCATATTATATAAATAATAATTACAAGGCAGGCAAAACTATTCAAAATTTATTTTTCACATTCTGCAATCTATGTCCATAAAACAGTCGGTGTTAGGTGCGCACCCAGTGGGGAGAATGACACTCCTTCCAGAGAAGTTTCCTACCAAGGTACAAACCACAAACCCCACCACAATGTTAAGGTGACCCAGCTTGTGCATATGGTCAATGACTCATGCTTCACCTTGCTTTCCCCAAACCCACACCAAAATAAAAGTTAATTACAAATGTTAAATCACAATTTATTGATCCGAGTAGTTGTTAACACATGATGCAGCAAAAGAAAAAATCAACCAGACAGATAGCATTCTAAAATGGGAAGGACACTCCTGACCAGCTGCAACAATGATGTTACCACAGCTGATGTAATGAGTAATTTCCTCTTCCCACACACAACATAACTGGAACCTAAGACCTCAGACATTCAACTATTATATTACCAGGAGGAGGCAAAATTCACTAGCCCATTTAAAAAAAACTTGGCATTGTCCTATATGTACGAAGGGTCCCTGCAAATTAGTGTAGACAAAATCTCAACTACCAATGCCTGTGTGTAATTTCCTTACTGGAAATGTGCCAAACTTTCTACGTATATATATCTAGTCCTATTAATGTTACTTCGATAATAAAGTAGGAATTGAAAAACAAGACCGGAAACCTAACTAATATACCATCATTAATATATAAGAATGCTGCTCCTGTGCTATCACCCATCACTGCAACACTGTTCACTCGCATCCAGCACATACCCAAGGTCTTCAAAACTGTAAGAGTCCTTTCCAAAACATGTTACTCTGTGCCTCAAACAACACTTACTCTGTACTACTTCCTAATCTATAATTTCCTCACCTATAGTCATGCCTTGAGATCTACTACAGCATATCACTTTAAAAGTCAACAGTAACTGAACAAGAACTGGTCGTTCAAATAATCACCCAATCTAGTGCTAGACAATACATGCCTTGACTCTTCAAAGATTTAAACTTACTAAATATACAAAACATTCACTCATACTACTTCACATACTATAGTATATACAGGACAATCAATACAAATAAATCAAACTCTGAAACGTTTTTTTTTTTCTGAGAGCTGCAACTTAACTCAGGCATAATACAAGAAACAAATATCCCTTTGATATCCTCCATATTTAACAACATGAATAAAAGCTCACTACTCATAAAAGACCCCAAAATATGGAACACACTGTCATATTTAAAAGTACCCATCTGATTACAGAATGATAAAGAGGTTTATGATGACATTGGTGAAATGACAGATGGAGTTTAATATAGACAAATGTCTGGTTAGCAGTAATTTAAAGGCAAGACAACAGTGCATAAGTTTGCAATAAAGCTAGGAGAATTCTTAGCCTCATATGAAGAAGAATACAAGTCCTTACTTCAACTTAATATGTAAATCTTTGGCAAGGTCTCATATAGATTATGCTGCTTAACTCTGGTTTCCATATTAATGAATGAACACAAATATGTACACTGAAAAAAAAAAAACATACAGAGAAGGATGATGAAATTGATTCCCAGTATGAGAAGCCTTTCTTAGAAAGACAGGATGAGGGTGCTGAATTTGCATTTCTGGAGAGGCACAGAATTAGTTATGACTTTGAAGTGAAATGAGCTGAGGTAGGATAACAGCTCTTAGCCTGTAAAGTTGATGTTAAAAAAAAAAAAATCCTACTCCTGCTGCCCAGCCCTGGGCTAGGCTTGTCTGGTGTTTGCCTTGTCAACCAGACTGTTGCTGTTGGCGGCTGCAGCCTCATTATGTCATTGGTGATTTGAGCACCTCAGATGTTTTGTTATGTAGCCTTTTACCATCCCCAGGAAGCAACCCATGACAATTAACTAACACCCAGGTACATATTTACTGCTAGGTGAACAGGAGCAATGGATGTACAGACACGTCATTCCCTGCCCGAGATACGACTGAAGTGCACAAATGGAAATCAGGAATAAATAAAGGAGATATAAATAACGTGCTAAAAATATCCAAGACAGGACTTTCAGAAATGTAATGAAACAGGGAAAATTTAGATTTAAAAAGTACAGTGGACCCCTGAGTTACGGTCATAATTCATTCCAGAAGGCTGTTCAAGTGCCATTACCGAACGAATTTGTTCCCTTAAGGAAAAATGTAAATTAGATTAATCCTTTCAGACCCCCAAAAATACACATACAAAAGCACTTACAATATTAAACTTATGTAATTGTTCAATTTCCGAGGTGACCGAAACTCGGGGGGTCCACTGTATATAAGAAGAACATAAGGAAGAAGGAACACTGCAGCAGGCCTACTGGCCCATGCGAGGCAGGTCCAAGTCTCCCACCGGCTTAAGCCAATGCCCCGACCCATCCAGGTCAGGTTACAATCACTTAAGGAAGGAGCACGGCATCTGACCTAGTAGCACAAGCTAGTCAGAACCAACTCACACCCACCCGCACCCACTCATATATTTATCTAGCCTATTTTTAAAACTACACAACGTTTTAGCCTCTATAACTGTACTCGGGAGTTTGTTCCACTCATCGACAACTCTATTACCAAACCAATGCTTTCCTATATCCTTCCTGAATCTGAATTTATCCAACTTAAAGCCATTGCTGCGAGTCCTGTCAATACTAGATATTTTTAGCACGCTATTTACATCCCCTTTATTTATTCCTGTTTTCCATTTATACACCTCAATCATATCCCCCCTAATTCTACGCCTTTCTAGAGAGTGCAGATTCAGGGCCCTCAGTCTATCCTCATAGGCAAGATTTCTGATACATGGGATCAACTTAGTCATCCTCCTTTGTACGTTTTCCAGAGCATTTATATCCATTCTGTAATATGGTGACCAAAACTGTGCAGCATAATCTAGATGGGGCCTAACCAAGGATATATAGAGTTGAAGAACAACCTGAGGACTCCTATTATTTATGCTTCTTGATATGAAGCCAAAGATTCTGTTCGCTTTATTGCGAACACTTATGCACTGCTGTCTTGGTTTTAGATTACTGCTAACCAGAACTCCTAAATCCTTTTTGCAATCAGTAGTATTAAGATCTACATTATTTAGTTTATATGTGGCATGGTTATTGTCCTGTCCAATATTTAGAACTTTGCATTTATCTATATTAAACTGCATCTGCCACTTCTCTGACCACTGCATCAGTCTATTCAAATCTTCCTGGAGTGCTCTAATGTCCTCACTTGAATGAATTGGACGGCCTATTTTGGTGTCATCTGCAAACTTGCTTATGTTGCTATTTATTCCCTCATCTATGTCGTTTATGTAGATTGTGAACAACAAGGGGCCCAATACCGACCCCTGTGGAACACCGCTCATGACGCTTCCCCACTCTGATTTCTCTCCATTTATGCAAACTCTCTGCTGCCTATTTGTCAACCATGCCTCTATCCAGGAAAAAATTTCTCCTCCTATTCCGTGTGCCTTAATTTTCCTCAATAGTCTCTGATGTGGGACTCTATCAAAAGCCTTACTGAAGTCCATATACACAATATCATATTTATTACCATGATCTACCTCCTCAAACACCTTAGTGAAAAAAGTTATTAAATTTGTAAGGCAGGAAAGCCCTTTTGTAAAACCGTGCTGAGATTCGTTGATTAATTTATGCTTTTCAAGATGGCTGCGAATTGCCTCGGCAATTATTGATTCCATAAATTTTCCCACTATGGTTTATTGGTCTATAGTTTGAAGCTAAGGACATGTCACCTGCTTTGAAAATAGGTATTACATTTGCCATTTTCCACTTATCTGGCACCATGCCAGTTTGCAGTGATATGTTGAAAAGATTAGCCAACGGTTTGCCAAGCTCCTCTTTACATTCCTTTAGAACCCTTGCATACAGTTCATCAGGGCCTGGGGATTTGTTAGGTTTTAATTTATCTATTTGTCTAAGGACCATGTCACTTGTGACCCTAATCATGCATAGTTTACTATCGTCCTGTTCTACATAATTTATTATTTCTGGAATATCGCTAGTATCTTCCTGTGTAAAAACTGAGAGGAAGTAAGTGTTAAACATTCTACACATTTCCTTATCACTGACGGTGAGCTGACCTGAGTAACTTTTGAGTGGGCCTATCTTGTCCCTAATCTTACTTCTGTATACCTGAAAAAATCCTTTTGGGTTAGTCTTCGATTCTCTTGCAACTTTAACCTCATAGTCTCTTTTTGCTTTTCTTATTCCCTTTTTTATTTCTCTCTTTAACTGAATATATTTATTACTTAATTGCCCCTCTCCTCTTTTGATTTGCCTATATATGCCTCTCTTTTGACCAATGAGATGTTTTAATCTATTGTTCATCCATTTAGGATCATTTTTGTTTGATCTGATTTCCCTATTAGGAACATAAGTTGTCTGAGCAGCTAGAACTATTCTCTGGAAAACGTCATATTGGCTATCACCACCTACCTGACCCACTGTCAGGTCATTCCAGTTCAACCTACCCAGGTAATTTTTCAGTCCTATGAAATCAGCCAGGCGGAAGTCAGGGACAGAGACTTGATTGCCATTATTAGGGTAATTCCATGATATATTAAAACTGAGTGATTTGTGATCACTTTCCCCAAGCTCATCATTAACCTCAAGATTATTAATTAGCGATTCCCTGCTGGCAAGAACCAAGTCTAGCAGGTTATTTCCTCTAGTTGGTTCTGTCACCAACTGTTTCAAAAAACAATCCTAAATCGTATCAAGAAAGTCACTTGACTCTAAATTTCCTGTCAAATTGCTCCAGTCAATTTGTCTAAAGTTGAAATCTCCCATTAGCACAACATTTTCATGTGTAGATGCCTTACGAATTTCATCACATAGAAGTTTACTGCACTGTTTTAGCAACAGAGTTGTGGATGAGCGGAACAAACTGCCAGGTTGAGTCATTGCAGTGATAACCTTGGATAACTTTATACTTAGGTAGGATGGGTACACAAGTGGGTGTAAATTGAACTTGTCTAGCATGGGCCTGTGTGTTCAGTGTTACACCATTCTTGTGTTCAGCTGTACGTATTGAACTTTTTTCACATTTTTTACAGTGTCTGTGTTCAGCTGTACGTATTGAACTTTTTTCACATTTTTTACAGTGTCTCAATCAGGAGTACTCATTGCACAGGCTCTCATCTTCACCTCATTCTTCCTAATTGTATAAACTGTTTTGTTTATTCTGAGTTGCATGTGGGTCATCTCCATCACACTTAACTCATCCTCAAGCTCATGTAACATTCCTATTTTTTCCAAAATGCAAATATTTCCAATTATATTTTTCTTTGGACCTTCAGCATCACTAATACTCTTCTTGAGTGTCATGGTTAACCCTTTGACTGTTTCGATCATATATATACGTCTTACGAGCCACTGTTTTGGACGTATATATACTCACAAATTCTAGCGGCTTCAAATCAAGCGGGAGAAAGCTGGTAGGCCCACATATGAGAGAATGGGTCTGTGTGGTCAGTGTGCACTGTATAAAAAAAATTCTGCAGCACGCATTGCGTAATAAGAGAAAAAAAACTCCGACCGTTTTTTTGGATTAAAACGCCATCTTTGAGGTGTATTTTCGTATAGTATTTATGGTTGTATTCTTTTTTTTTTTATGGTCTCATTTGGTAGAATGGAAAACATACTACAGAAATCTAGATGATTTTGATTAGTTTCATGAAGAAAACGACCTTGAAATTGAGCTCAAAGTAGGGGAAATGTTCGATTTTTGCAAATGTTCAAGAGAAAACAAATCACGCCACGCGTCCAATACACATCAATTGGCGAGTCTAATATTCTTTCACAAGTGCACTGATATTATTTACAGTAGACCCTCATTTAGCACGACTTTATGTTGAGCATTTTGGGTATTACACGATTGAAGAATTGTGGCACATTTTTATCTAACACGACGTAAACCTTATATTACACGATTCGCTGTAGGGGAAAAATTTTTGAGCACACGGTCGCCTGTGGTGGGTTAAACCATTAAGTCAGTGGGGGAGTCCTACTGCTATCCCCTTCCACCCTCACCCACCCACGCATCCCTCCCAGCATTCAGTTTGATTCATATGCGTGCAGGACGACAATAATCGGAAAGCTCCCTGTGTTTATTTACATATATTTTCTCATTTTCATTGCATTTTGATGAATCTTTGTACACATAAAAAGAGGTAAACATAAGTCTGACTGACTGACTTGACTGAATGACTCACTGACTTGACTGAATGACTCACTGACTTGACTGAATGACTCCTGCCTGACTGAATGACCTGCCTGACTGACTGACTGAATGACCTGCCTGACTGACTGACTGAATGACCTGCCTGACTGACTGACTGAATGACCTGCCTGACTGACTGACTGAATGACCTGCCTGACTGACTGACTGAATGACCTGCCTGACTGACTGACTGACTGAATGACCTGCCTGACTGACTGACTGACTGAATGACCTGCCTGACTGACTGACTGACTGAATGACCTGCCTGACTGACTGACTGACTGAATGACCTGCCTGACTGACTGACTGACCTGACTGACCTGACTGACTGAATGACCTCCTGCTCCTGACTGACTGAATGACCTCCTGCCTGCCTGACTGACTGAATGACCTACCTGCCTGCCTGACTGACTGAATGACCTACCTGCCTGCCTGACTGACTGAATGACCTACCTGCCTGCCTGACTGACTGAATGACCTACCTGCCTGCCTGACTGACTGAATGACCTACCTGCCTGCCTGACTGACTGAATGACCTACCTGCCTGCCTGACTGACTGAATGACCTACCTGCCTGCCTGACTGACTGAATGACCTACCTGCCTGCCTGACTGACTGAATGACCTACCTGCCTGCCTGACTGACTGAATGACCTACCTGCCTGCCTGACTGACTGAATGACCTACCTGCCTGCCTGACTGACTGAATGACCTACCTGCCTGCCTGACTGACTGAATGACCTACCTGCCTGCCTGACTGACTGAATGACCTACCTGCCTGCCTGACTGACTGAATGACCTACCTGCCTGACTGACTGACTGAATGACCTGCCTGCCTGACTGACTGACTGAATGACCTGCCTGCCTGACTGACTGACTGAATGACCTGCCTGCCTGACTGACTGAATGACCTGCCTGCCTGACTGACTGAATGACCTGCCTGCCTGACTGACTGAATGACTCTGCCTGCACTGACTGACTGAATGACCTGCCTGCCCTGACTGACTGAATGACCTGCCTGCCTGACTGACTGAATGACCTGCCTGCCTGACTGACTGAATGACCTGCCTGCCTGACTGACTGAATGACCTGCCTGCCTGACTGACTGAATGACCTGCCTGCCTGACTGACTGAATGACCTGCCTGCCTGACTGACTGAATGACCTGCCTGCCTGACTGACTGAATGACCTGCCTGCCTGACTGACTGAATGACCTGCCTGCCTGACTGACTGAATGACCTGCCTGCCTGACTGACTGAATGACCTGCCTGCCTGACTGACTGAATGACCTGCCTGCCTGACTGACTGAATGACCTGCCCCTGACTGACTGAATGACCTGCCTGCCTGACTGACTGTACCCGACACTGAGACCTGCCTGCCGACTGACTGAATGACCTGCCTGACTGACTGAATGACCTGCCTGACTGACTGAAGACCTGCGACTGACTGAGCCTGCCTGACTGACTGAATGACCTGCCTGACTGACTGAATGACCTGCCTGACTGACTGAATGACCTGCCTGACTGACTGAATGACCTGCCTGACTGACTGAATGACCTGCCTGACTGACTGAATGACCTGCCTGACTGACTGAATGACCTGCCTCTGACTTTGAATGACGCCACTGAACCTGCCTGACTTACTGAATGACCTGCCTGACTTACTGAATGACCTGCCTGACTTACTGAATGACCTGCCTGACTTACTGAATGACCTGCCTGACTTACTGAATGACCTGCCTGCTTCTGAGCCTGCCTGACTGAATGACCTGCCTGACTTACTGAATGACCTGCCTGACTTACTGAATGGCCTGCCTGACTTACTGAATGACCTGCCTGACTTACTGAATGACCTGCCTGACTTACTGAATGACCTGCCTGACTTACTGAATGACCTGCCTGTTGCGTATCTTGAAGTATACGCAATAAGAATTTTATATTTCATGTATATCTATTATCATATAAGTTTATATTGGAGATATTTTCAGTAATAGCTAAACTAAAAATATCTTACTTTATAAACTTGTATACTTAGTTGTGTAAATAGGTAGGATGATTTATGACGGTAGCTAACTAGCTATCCGGTCGTTATGAAACGTCAGGTATTCCCGCCTTGAAGCCACATCACCATACCTAAGGTTGTGGCCACCAGCCTGACCCAAGGCAGTCTTCACTTGCTCTCTGATGGAGAACAAACTTCCCTTACCTTGTGGAAGTACACCATCTCGTCTCCTGGATTAACTCTTCTTGCATTTCCCGAGGTGGTCTCTAACTCCAAGCTGAGCAACTCTCGTGTGCTACGACATTAAGAGACTTTGAAATTGGTCTCTAACTCCAAGCTGAGCAACTCTACGTGTGCTACGACATTAAGAGACTTTGAAATTGGTCTCTAACTCCAAGCTGAGCAACTCTACGTGTGCTACGACATTAAGAGACTCTGAAATTGGTCTCTAGCTTCACCCGGAACGAACCAGTGTATATTAATTTAGTGAAGAGTGTTATTTAGTTACAACTATATTAAGAACTAAAGTAAGGCATAAGATATATATTATATTAGTGAAACTAACTGGAAGGTGTTTAAATATTAATTTATTTTACTAAGTAATGTTACACTTAGTATTTGACAAATAAAATCCTGTTAAAGTATAGTGTGCCTTATATCCATTCCTGATTATTACGAGAAGCACTAATACAAAAGCAATCAACTGGCCTGAATCAACCTGCCTGACTTACTGAATGACCTGCCTGACTTACTGAATGACCTGCCTGACTTACTGAATGACCTGCCTGACTTACTGAATGACCTGCCTGACTTACTGAATGACTTGACTGACTTACTGAATGACTTGACTGACTTACTGAATGACTTGACTGACTGAATGACTTAAAGTTAGACACTCTAGTACAACCATCGACTTCAGTACCAGAACCTCTACCATCCACCTCAGCCCAGTAGGGCCACAGCATAACTCTCCACTCTCTTTACAATCCACAAACATCATTACCCACAATTTAAGGTAAGAAATACTATTATTTCTATTACATTTGTAGTCTTAAGCAGTAATATATCACGACAATGAACTACAATTACATATTCGCCTTCAATTTTTGCAAGATCTGTTGGTCTAAAAAAAACTTGTTTGACTTTTGGGGGACTCCCAAGAACATAACCCTATTTTTCCCCTAAGTTCTTCTAATTATCTAACACGATTTTACCTAACACGATTTTTTTCAGGACCGTAACTACCATGCTAAATGAGGGTCTACTGTATACCATTTTTATAATAATGCAATAGTCTGCATAACGGTAAATCTTCTTTTTTGTGTGTGAATAAAAAATCAAAATAGAAAGCAAGAGTAATATAAGAGGGGCCTAAAGACGTGACTAATGAACAGATAACATCTTATTTTAGTGCCAGGAATGTCTGCATTGTTTATTCTGGACCCTATTTTGAAATTGACAACTTTTTTATTTTGAATGAAATTGGCCAAATTGCCAATTTCTGACCACTTTACTGGGTAGTTGAAATCGGTAAATTGGTGGTTTCTTGTACTCAATCGATAGAACAAATGGAGTTATAAAGAAATAGCTATGAGTTTGGTCGACTGGAACAATGGAATTGGCCGAAAATAGGGTTCAAAGTCGGCGAAATTGCCGATGCGTATATATTGCCGAAATCACTAACTTCATACTTTTGGTGTCATTACCATTGGGAAAAGATTCTCTATCATTTCATAAGAAAAAAATTTTTTTTTAAATTTTGCGACAACAAGAGAGCACTCAGGATTAGGGGTTGCGACAGTCAAAGGGTTAATATCCAAAGATGATATGAGTACGTAATGGGAAGATCCAGCTTGCTTATTAAATCGTGCATGACAGAGTAGGTTAGCATTTAGTAAGTTTATTTAGGTAAAGGTCCACATAAGTACAATTATCATACAGTGTCCACATAAGTACAGTTATAGTAAAGTGTATAAATTACCTAGAGTAACACAAAAGTCAGACAAATTGCCTTATTTCCATTGGTAATTGGACTGTGGGAGGTTCTTTACATCAAAGGATGACAATAGTTTTTCTTCCTAAAAACAATAAACTTGCTCATATGTTAACTCCAGAAGGGAAAAAATACTGTATCCCATGCCATGTTTTAACAGGCTTTGGCATTCAAGGTGGTCTGATATTCATTTTTCCCGATACTGTATTTCTGTTAAGCTGCGGTGTGCTGGAACAGTTTTTCCCATACAATGTGGAATTGGAAAAAGATTTCATTAGTGTTTTATTGAAAACATAGTGCATGAACACGTTACGTGGGAGTCAACTGTGTATCCATGTTTCCTAATCATACATAAACACCACTGTGAAGGATAAATTTATACAGTGGGTACTCAGAAACTGTGGAATATAAAACAATGAAATATTTGATGAACTAGTCAAGGATTAAATGGACAACAACTCCAACTGTAATATTATTAGTACTAGTGCAACTACTCAAATAGGTTACTATTGTAGTTATTCGTATATTATTAGTACAACTACTCTTCTTGTACAGCTGTAACAGAACTTACAGGCATAATGCAAGACAAAAATTCTTTTGGACTCAACCTGAGAAAAACTCAATGTGCTTAAAAGGTCCTAAGGTCTGCAACTCTCTGCCTGAAGATTCCAAAGGTTCTCTCTCTATCTGCCAACAACTTCAAAGCTACTGTTAAAAAAAAAAAAAAAAAAAAAAAAAAACTAACTTAATGTGATTCATGTATATTAAATAAATTCTGAAACCTCGTTTTCATCCAATTTCTTCCCTATACATATGTGTACTTCTTTTTTTTCTGCTCCCATATATTGTACAGTATGCTGCAAGCCCTTCTCTCAGACACAGCTGGTGGACTGATAATCTTGCATAGTATTATTTTAGACTTTACTTTTTAAATCCATGTCTGCAAAAAGTAATTCTCAGTAATTTCCATTATATACGTACAGCCTCTCCTCGCTTAGCGACGTACTTGTTTACCAACACCTCGGACTAACGACGGGCTCTCTGACCAGTATGCATACCTAAATAATGTATATTAGAGCTGATTTCCTCTATTCTGTTTATTACAATATACAGTACACTACTGTAAAAACATTTAAA
This sequence comes from Cherax destructor, assembly GCA_009830355.1. Lineage (NCBI taxonomy): Eukaryota > Metazoa > Arthropoda > Malacostraca > Decapoda > Parastacidae > Cherax > Cherax destructor. The sequence continues at coordinate 54,830 of WNWK01006792.1, forward strand.
AATACAGCCTCTCCTCACTTAACAATGGAGTTCCATTCCCAAGACTATGTCAGTAAACAAATTCATCGCTAAGCGAGGAGCATACTATAATGGTAGTGGGTTTGTGTCAACTATCTTTGATATTGTTTTAATGTCACCTTTGAACCATTTATAACATTTGTGGTATATTTTTAAATGTTTATACAGTAGTGTACTGTACATTGTAATAAACAGAATAGAAGAAATCAGCTCTAATATACATTATTTAGGCATGCATACTGGTCAGAGAGCCGTCGTTAGTTTGAGGCATTGGTAAACAAGTATATTGCTAAATGAGGAGAGGCTGTATACTAATAATGTTATAAATGGTGCAAAGGTGACATTAAAACAATATCAAAAATGGTTGACATAAATCCACTACCATTATAGTATGCTCCTCACTTAGCGGCAAATTCCTTTACCAATTTGGTCTTAGGAATGGAACTCTGTCGTTAAGTGAGGAGAGGCTGTATTATGTACCTCTACTGCCTCCATTCCAGAGGGTATATTCCATGTGCTCTGAGGGATTCCCAGTAGTTTGGATTTTTACAAAGTCCCAAATCTGCACACAGAAATCATTCCGTACGAAAGCAAGACTTGGCAGACGGCGTAACATACTCCCAATGAAAAGCAGGGGTGCCGTGAGCACACAGACACAACATATTAATTAAGTGTCAGAAGCCCAAGACTGTTAAACAACCTCACATCATACATAAGGGGTGATTACCAATATACCAGATATGGAAAACTTGAGGAAATTAAAACTATATCTGAGTATACGACAAATTCTAACCATACAATGGAGCAAAAAAGTAATGTGAAGGACCTGGGAGTGATAATGTCAGAGGATCTCGCCTTCAAAGGCCACAACAGTGTATCTACGGCATCTGCTAAAAAAATGATAGGATGGATGAGAACCTTCAAAACTAGGGACACCAAGCCCAAATCGCTTGTCCTCTCTAGGCTGGAATACTGCTGTACACTAACTGCCCCCTTCAAGGCAGGCGAAATTGCTGACCTGGAGAGTGTACAAAAAACTTTACGACACACATAAGTATGATAAGGCACCTAAATTACTGGGAACGGTTGAAGGCCCTTGATTTGTATTCCCTGGAATGCAGGCAAGAGATACACTTGGAAAATCCTAGAGGGATTAGTACCAAACTTGCACACGAAAATCACTCCCCATGAAAGCAAAAGACTTGGCAGGAGATGCAACATTCCCCCATGAAAAGCAGGGGCACCATGAGTACAGAGACAACACAGTAAGTGTGAGGGGGCCCCAAGACTGTTCAACTGCCTCCCAACATACATAAGGGGGATTACCAATATGTCAGTAGTGTACTGAATCACTATGTATTATACTTGTGTAGTATATCATAGTACCAGCCATATTAGAGTTAGGCTCCCTGGCTGGCTGTGACGTCACGAGCCCCTCACGTGAGCCGCCAGCCAGAGGCATCTCCCTCACTCCACGACAGGCTTAGGGCTGAACAGGTACAGCTGGGCTCTTCCCCTTGCAGACTCTGTCAATATACCAGTTACCAACCATCTTGTGTGTTTCACTACGACCGCCAATATCTCCAAGATACCCACCCAACTAATAGACCCTTGGTTGTCTTCAAGAAGGCACTGGACAGGCACCTAAAGTCAGTACCTGACCAGCTGGGCTGTGGTTCATATGTCAGTTTGCATGCAGCCAGCATTAACAGCCTGGTTGATCAGACCCTGATCCACCACGAGGCCTGGTCATGAATCGGGCAGCGGAGGCGGTGACTTCCCAAACACCCACAAGGTAGGCTATCATCCTGCTGTATAGCCCACAGAAAGAACAAAATATTAGAGGTGTGGGAGAACAATTGATTGGAATAGTGCAATCATTTGAGTGACTTCTGTTTTAAAAGTTCTCATGATTCACTATATCGTTTTCCTGACCTTTAATGCAACTGTCTTATTATCTCTAATTTATTTGAAAAGTCATCTGATATTATTTCATGTCTTACTACATCACATCTTCAACCCCTCCTTGCAACACACGGTCATGGAGAAACAAGTTCCCGGGATGCAAACGTCAGGACAGAGGGTGGATATTGAGTGTGTGTGGTGTGCCTGGGATATAAAATGAGGCTGGTGGGTGTTTAAGATGACAGCAGGGTAAGTGGTGGTGGCATTACAGTGGGGATGCAGCACAAGTGTGCACAAGGTGGGGGTAGCCTGACCCTGCAGTGGGTGGTCACGACAACAGTCACCACTAGTTTACCACTGTATCTATACGACTTATTGCCAGCACAAGTTGTTGAGCAGGTTGTTCTTGAGATAATATCTTACTGTGTAGAGCTTTTATAATCATGACTTAATAAAGCTCCATACACAGCAAAATGTTGTCTTACTGATAATGGAGAGGTTTTGTTTATTAAAGATTAGATACATCAGTTACACAATGGGAACAAAAGCTATCTTTCCTGTCAGCTTCAATCATGCAGGATGGGGTTCATACAAAGTGTGTCAGCCTGAACTGAGAGGCTTCAATAAGGCAATGAGGATATTATCAAGCATTCCAGTAAGAGATCATCAGATACAGCAGCTTAAAAGGTTTCTTTCTAGCATAGCTGGAGTTACTATCACTGGGGAATAATTACCACTTCTCGGGATAGCCCATCCCATACACATGAGAAATGGAATCACTGTAGGGGATGGTGTGAAGCAGGAGGGTGGAGTAGCCAAATAAGGAGAAGATATAAAGGTCATGACCCCTGGCAGGTGATGGTTCAAGGTAGGCAATATACGCTCAGGACATGACATGGTAAAGGTTAACGTGTGTCCGTGCAGTTTGCCTGGCAGTGTATAGGTCAAGGTGTGTATGTTGTGGCCACGTACACACAAACCTTAATAGTTACTAGCGCTTAGTAGTTATGTCATGTGTTATTTAGGTTGAGTCGGCAAATATTCATGGATATCTTCTTGTAAAGAACAAAAAGGCACAATAACATGACTGATATATGGTCCAAGTCTGACTGAAACATTGTGCTTCTCTCTCCTATCTGTGGATTATTTGTGTATATCTTCTTGTAATTTAATAAATCAAAACAAATTCATTTTGAGACAAAGCTAACTTAACAAGTTAATGAAGGTGGAAGATATATTGATACCGACAATATCGATAAGTATCGTGTTGGGACCTCAAGTCTGTGCAAGTGATCCATTTGTAGGACCGGCCAAGGTCACAACAATGGAACATACAAATGTCTTAACCTCGCTAAAATTAATGCAATACGTATAAATTAGATTAATCCTACTCAGTATATGTTGGATTAGCATAACACTACAACTATAACATCAGTAATACATGCCATTTCCTGATGCTCACACTGATTATTGCAGAATTCTTGTGACACTGAATTTACTTTTTTTTGTGTAAAACTATCATTGCTTTATAAGCCAAGGCCGTAAGAACTAACTTAGAAAGCAGCAGCTACAAAACATTAGTGAGAGACACGACATGAACACAAGGCAACACTTGCTCAAGGTAATACACAACATAAACACAAGGCAACACTTGCTCAAGGTAATACACAACATGAATACAAGGCAACACTTGCTCAAGGTAACCCACAACATGAATACAAGGCAACACTTGCTCATGGTAATACACAACATGAATACAAGGCAACACTTGCTCAAGATAACCTGGGTAAACGAAGGTGATGTGGGTACATATATGTGGTGATCATCACACGATACAATGTAATGTACGTACGTATTACTTTCATGGCCAATATCCTTGACTACATTTACATAAAATGGTGACTACATCTACGTACATGGTCTTCCACACTGGTGACTACATGAACGTACATAATCTGCCACAGGGTAACTAAAATATTATTACTGGCATGACTAAAGTATTGCTGGAGGTACACCAACTGTTCGAAGGGTAACTCAGATATAAAAGTCATTTGACTGTATTAATAACGTCCATAATCCAGGCATCCTCTTGACCAGTGGGTTTTTAACCCCTGAGTTGCCATCCAAAACTGGGTTGCAAGTCACTTGAACTGGGTTGCCAAGGACTAAGATTATTTTATTACTACTACTACTACTACTCAGTAGCATTGCTAGGGTTGGTGTCACCCGGGGCGGCATCTGTGGTGTCACCCGGGGCGGCATCTGTGGTGTCACCCGGGGCGGCATCTGTGGTGTCACCCGGGGCGGCATCTGTGGTGTCACCCGGGGCGGCATCTGTGGTGTCACCCGGGGCGGCATCTGTGGTGTCACCCGGGGCGGCATCTGTGGTGTCACCCGGGGCGGCATCTGTGGTGTCACCGGGCGGCATCTGTGGTGTCACCCGGGCGGCATCTGTGGTGTCACCCGGGCGGCATCTGTGGTGTCACCCGGCATCTGTGTCACGGCGCACTGGTGTCACGGCGGCATCTGTGGTGTCACCCGGGGCGGCATCTGTGGTGTCACCCGGGCGGCATCTGTGTCACCGGGCGGATCTTGGTGTCACCGGCGGCATCTGTGTCACGGCGGCATCTGTGGTGTCACCCGGGCGGCATCTTGGTGTCACCCGGGCGGCATCTGTGGTGTCACCCGGGCGGCATCTGTGGTGTCACCCGGGCGGCATCTGTGGTGTCACCCGTGGGCGCGCATCTGTGGTGTCACCCGGGCGATCTGTGGTGTCCCGGGCTCTGGTGTCACCGGGCGGCATCTTGGTGTCACCCGGGCGGATCTGGTGTCACCGGGCGGCATCTCTGGTGTCACCCGGGCGGCATCTTGGTGTCACCCGGGCGGCATCTGGGTGTCACCCGGGCGGCATCTGTGGTGTCACCGGGCGGCATCTGTGGGCACCCGGGCGGCATTGGTGTCACCCGGGCGGCATCTGTGGTGTCACCCGGGCGGCATCTGTGGTGTCACCCGGGCGGCATCTGTGGTGTCACCCGGGCGGCATCTGTGGTGTCACCCGGGCGGCATCTGTGGTGTCACCCGGGGCCTGGTCACCGGCGCTCTGGTGTCACCCGGGCGGCATCTGTGGTGTCACCCGGGCGGCATCTGGGTGTCACCGGGGGCGGCCTGGTGTCACCCGGGCGGCATCTGTGGTGTCACCCGGGCGGCATCTGTGGTGTCACCCGGGCGGCATCTGTGGTGTCACCCGGGCGGCATCTGTGGTGTCACCCGGGCGGCATCTGTGGTGTCACCCGGGCGGCATCTGTGGTGTCACCCGGGCGGCATCTGTGGTGTCACCCGGGGCGGCATCTGTGGTGTCACCCGGGCGGCATCTGTGGTGTCACCCGGGCGGCATCTGTGGTGTCACCCGGGCGGCATCTGTGGTGTCACCCGGGCGGCATCTGTGGTGTCACCCGGGCGGCATCTGTGGTGTCACCCGGGCGGCATCTGTGGTGTCACCCGGGCGGCATCTGTGGTGTCACCCGGGCGGCATCTGTGGTGTCACCCGCGGCATCTGGTGTCACCGGCGGCATCTGTGGTGTCACCCGGGCGGCATCTGTGGTGTCACCCGGGCGGCATCTGTGGTGTCACCCGGGCGGCATCTCTGGTGTCACGCGCATCTGGTGTCAGGCGGCATCTTGGTGTCACCCGGGCGGCATCTTGTGTCACCGGGCGGCTCTTGGTGTCACCCGGGCGGCATCTGTGGTGTCACCCGGGCGGCATCTGTGGTGTCACCCGGGCGGCATCTCTGGTGTCACCGGGCGGCATCTCTGGTGTCACCCGGGCGGCTCTCTGGTGTCACCGGGCGGCTCTCTGGTGTCACCGGGCGGCCTCTCTGGTGTCACGGGCGCTCTCTGGTGTCACCGGGCGCTCTCTCTGGTGTCACCCGGGCGGCCTCTCTGGTGTCACCCGGGCGGCTCTCTGGTGTCACCGGCGGCTCTCTGGTGTCCCGGGCGGCCTCTCTGGTGTCACCCGGGCGGCCTCTGGTGTCACCCCTCTGGTGTCACCGGGCGGCCTCTCTGGTGTCACCCGGGCGGCTCTCTGGTGTCACCGGCGCATCTCTGGGTCACCCGGGCGGCATCTCTTTCACCGGTCGCCTGGTGTCACCCGGGCGGCTCGTGCCTCTGGTGTCACCCGGCGGCATCTCTGGTGTCACCCGGGCGGCATCTCTGGTGTCACCCGGGCGGCATCTCTGGTGTCACCCGGGCGGCATCTCTGGTGTCACCAGGGCGGCATCTCTGGTGTCACCCGGGCGGCATTCTGGTGTCACCGGGCGACTCTGGTGTCACCCGGGCGGCATCTCTGGTGTCACCCGGGGCGGCATCTCTGGTGTCACCCGGGGCGGCATCTCTGGTGTCACCCGGGGCGGCATCTCTGGTGTCACCGGGGCATCTCTGGTGTACCGGGCGGCATCTCTGGTGTCACCCGATTGTGTCACGGCGGCATCTCTGGTGTCACCCGGGCGGCATCTTGGTGTCACCCGGGCGGCATCTCTGGTGTCACCCGGGCGGCATCTCTGGTGTCACCCGGGCGGCATCTTGGTGTCACGGGCGGCACTCCGGGCGGCATCGTTCCCCATGGTGTCACCCGGGCGGCATCTGTGGTGTCACCCGGGGCGGCATCTGGTGTCACCCGATCTGGGGTACCCGGCATCTCTGGTGTCACCCGGGCGGCATCTCTGGTGTCACCCGGGCGGCATCTGGTGTCCCGGCGGCATTCTGGTGTCACCGGGCGCATCTGTGTCACGGCGGCATCTCTGGTGTCACCCGGGGCGGCATCTCTGGTGTCACCCGGGGCGGCATCTCTGGTGTCACCCGGGGCGGCATCTCTGGTGTCACCCGGGGCGGCATCTGTGGCGGCATCACTTTTTGATGTACCCAGTGTCCACAGCAACCTATGTAAGAATTCTATGCACATAAAGGGCCCCAGAATCTGGAACTCATTACCAGGAAATCAAGTTAATACTCTTCTCAAAAACCACCTACTCACCCTAAACTAAATACTCATACTGTAAATTGCTTTCAAAAATGCTCAAAGTTATTTTCATTAAGATAATTTAATTTTTACTAATACGTATGTTCCATCCTACTAAACACGTGTTACAATGTCTATCATCATTTTGTAATGAACAATGTATTATCATCATATAATAATTTGAATGATCTACCAATTCAAACTCACTCAATTACTCCAATATTATGTTCATAGTCTATAAGCCATTAGATTAAGCTGCCCCTAATGCCATGGCATGCCAGAGGCTCTCCTTGCACCTCAATTTATGATTGTAATGTAAACCCATGTACACGAGCAAAAAAATAAAATTGTATTTGTATTTGTATCTTTGGTGTCACCCGGGGCGGCATCTTTAGTGTCACCCGGGGTGGCATCTTTGGTGTCACCCGGGGCGGCATCTTTGGTGTCACCCGGGGCGGCATCTTTGGTGTCACCCGGGGCGGCATCTTTGGTGTCACCCGGGGCGGCATCTTTGGTGTCACCCGGGGCGGCATCTTTGGTGTCACCCGGGGCGGCATCTTTGGTGTCACCCGGGGCGGCATCTTTGGTGTCACCCGGGGCGGCATCTTTGGTGTCACCTGGGGTGGCATCTTTGGTGTCACCCCCATGAAATCCAGGAGGAGGGGAGTAAACTCCAGTTACGTCACTACTGCATGCCCAATGACTAATGTTTAGCAATGAGAACATTTAAGGGCCATAAACCAAACAGGAGAATACTTCTCAACTTTATTAATGATAAAATAAATAATCGCACAGTGGCACCCCGAGTTTCGAACTGCTCCCAACTCGACCAATTATGTAAGTTTATTATTGTAAATGCTTTTGTAAGTGTATTTTTGAGGGTCTGAAACGGACTAATCTAATTTATATTATTCCTTATGGGAACAAATTCGTTCGGTAACGGCACTTGAACAGTCTTCTGGAACAAAGAAAGTTCGAAACTCGGGGTACCACTGTAGTAATATTGAGGAAACAAACTCAAATATCACTGAGTACAGGCAACAGATCCTACATTTATTCATCTTCAACAATGAAAAAAAAAAACTTGAAAAATGCCACTGTGAGGAGGAACAGTGCCACTGTGAGGAGGATCAGAGTCACTGTGAGGAGGATCAGATCCTACATTTATTCATCTTCAACAATGCAAAAAAAAAAAAAAAAAAAACTTGAAAAATAAAGTAAAGTAAAGTAAACTTTATTTCATTGCAGATTACATAGGTATTGGTAGTTACAATATAAACTGAGTGCAAGGAGAGCCACTGACATGCCATGGCATTAGGGGCAGCTTAATCTAATAACTTATAGACTATGTACATAATATTAGAGAAATTTATTGAGTTTATTCTAGTTAAAATTTGTTATCAAATTACAATATGATATTATACTGTTAAAATTATTATATGATGATATTAGATTGTAATAAGTGTTTAGGAGAATGGTAATATGAAATTGAATTTATACCTTTGATATACCTTTGAAGAGTTTCGAGAGTATCTACTCTCTGAGCCCGGCCATGGGCCAGGCTCGTCTGGTGCTTGCCTGGTCAACCAGGCTGTTGCTGCTGGAGGCCCGCTGCCCCACATATCCATCACAGCCTGGTTGATCTGGCACCTGGTGAAGATATTTGTCCAGTTTCCTCTTGAAGGCTTCTACACTGGTTCCAGCCGTGTTTCGGATATCTTCTGGTAAGATGTTGAATAGTCTGGGACCCCGGATGTTAATACAGTGCTCCCGTATTGTCCCCACCGCACCCCTGCTCCTCACTGGGTTTATTTTACACTTTCTCCCATATCTCTCACTCCAGTATGTTGTTATGGCAGTGTGCAGATTTGGGACCAGGCCCTCAAGTACTTTCCATGTATATATTATCATGTATCTCTCTCTCCTCCGCTCCAATGAGTACATGTTCAAGACTTGAAGGCGTTCCCAATAATTTAGATGTTTCAATGGCTCAATGTGAGCCGTAAACGATCTCTGGATTTGTTCCAGCTCTGCTATTTCTCCTGCCCTGAACGGGGCCGTCAGTACTGAGCAGTATTCTAAGTGAGGAGCACTAGCGATTTGAATAGTGTCACCATCGGCATTATTTCCCTTGTTTTGAAAGTTCTCAATACCCACCCCGTCATCTTCCTGGCTGTTGTGATCTTTGTCTTGTTATGGTCTTTAAACGACAGATCAGCAGACATAATTATTCCCAAGTCATTTATCTTAAGGAAAATAACATTGAGCATTTTTGACAGTAACTTATAGTATGAGTATTTAGTTTTGGGTGAGTAAGGGGTAACATAATAGTAACATATTATTAAAAATTGAAATTATCTTATAGGAAAGTAATATTGAGCATTTTTGAAAGTAGTTTATAGTATGATTATTTAGTTTTGGGTGAGTAGGTGGTTTTTGAGTAGAGTCTTAGATTGATTTTCAGACAAGGTTATCTTAATATTTACTGGTAATGAATTCCAGATTCTGGGGCCCTTTATGTGCATAGAACTTTTACATAGGTTGATATGAACTCGGGGTATATCAAAAAGTGATCTGTGTCTTGTGTTGTGGTCATGGTTACTATTAAAGTTGGTGAGGAGAATTTTGAGTGGAGGGTTTGTATTAGAGTGTAAAGTTTTATATATATAGTAGGCACAAGTATAAGTATGAATGTTCTTTAAGGTGAGTAGTTTTAGACTTTTGAATATTGGTGGAGTATGCTGTCTAGAGTGGGAATTTGTTATCATTCTGACTGCAGCCTTTTGCTGGGTTATGAGTGGTCTAAGGTGTTTTAATGTTGTTGATCCCCATGCACAGATTCCATAGGTGAGATAAGGGTAGATAAGTGAATGATATAGTGCAAGGAGAGCTGATTGTGGCACATAATAGCGTATCTTTGATAATATGCCTATTATATCAGAGAAACACTAGTTCCAATTTGACCTTGGTTTAAGGTTGAGCAGCAACCTTAAACCAAGACAGCAATGCCTAAGCGTACGTAATAAGGCAAACAGATTACGTACTGGGATTTATATCAAGAAGTGGTGACCTGTACCTAGCTCAGTGAGGACGTGTCTAGTGTACTCCCTGTGGACTGAACCAAGATGCCCTCTATTGAGCAACTTTACCAGCAGCTTAAGGAGGAATTGAGGGTAGTGAAGCTCGAGATACAGCAATTGACGGAGGAAAACAAGAGGATTCGTAGTAGTCCTCCTGTTGTGAGTCCTCAGGTCAAGAAGGCAGTGGCCGGACAGCATGGAACGAAGTTGAAGATCAAGAAGACGAATGGAGAGGTAGAAACGATGAAGAAGAAAGAGACTGCTGTGGAAACTTTGAACTCCTTTTCTGTGCTACCAGACGAATGTGAGTTGACTACTGAGAGTGTCACAATGAAGAACAACAAGGTAAGAATATTGTGCTTGTTGGGGACAGCCAGTTTAGGTACATGGATAGGGCCTTCTGCTTGAAGGATAGGAGTAGGAGACAGAGGGTTTGCTTTCCTGGGGCTGGAATGGAGGATATTGTTAGCCGGTAATGGGACCAATCCTATTACGTATCTGCCTCAGTGCTGGAGGCAATGATGTAGGCAAGCGTAGAAGTGAGGATTTAGTTAGTAGGTATAAGGCAGCAAAAGACATTATTAGGAAGAAGGGTGGGAACCCTGTGATATGTGGCATTTTACCCAGGAGAGGAGTTGGAAATGAAAGGTTGTCCAGGGCAATTGGTGTCAATTGCTGGCTGGACACACACTAAGAAAAATTCAGTAACATTCATAGACAACTGGGACCTCTTCTATGGCAGAAATGGCATGTATGCCAAGGATGGGGTTCACTTATCTAGGTTTGAGGTGGGAGCACTGGCTAATGCAGTGGAGGGAGCTGTTAGGTCTTTAAACTAGAAATAGATAGTGGTATGGGTTTTTGTGGAAAATCAATGAATTCTCTGTGTAGTGATAGTGTGAGTTTTAGGGAAACCAGTAATAGGTAGTTATTGGTGAATATTGGAAACCCAATGGCACTAGGTGATTAGGACAGTAACAGGAATAGTGGAGCAACAGAAATCAGCAGGAAGAGAAAAGAGAAGGGAGGTTTCCTTAACCCTTTGGGGGTCGACAGGCCTTCTCAGGAAAGTGTTCCTGGGGTCGAAAATTGTTTGGAAAAAAATTCTTATGAAATGATAGAGAATCTTTTTCCGATCATAACGCCACCAAAATTATGAAATTTGATCGAAAACCAACGAAATTATGCTTTCGCGAAGTTATCGGTATCTATGACACTGACGCATCGGCGATTTCACCCATTTCGAGCCCTATTTTCGACAAATTCCAATGTTTCAGTCTCCTAAAATTATAGCTATTTCGCTAGAACTCCATTTCTTCTATCGAATGAGTAGAAGAAACTGCCTATTTACCAATTTCATCTACCCAAAATAGTGGTAAGAAAATGGCAATTTTCCAATTTCACACAAATTTCAAACGATGCCAATTTCAAAATAGGGTCCAGAGTAAACAAGGCAGACATTCCTGGCACTAAAATAACATGTTCTCTGTTCATTAGCCACGTCTCCAGGCCCCTGTTCCATTACTTTTGCTTTCCATTTTGAATTTTTATTCTCACAAAAATAGAAGATTTACTGTTATGTATACAACTGCATCATTGTAAAAATGGTATAAATAATATCATAGCACTTGTGCATGAATATAAGACTCGCCAGTTGATGTGTATTGGACGCATGGTGTGATTTGTTTACTCTTGAACATCGTCAAAAATCGAACATTTTCGCTACTTTGAGCTCAATTTCAAGGTACTTGTCATTGTCATACCAATCAAAATCATCTCTATGTCTGTAATATATCTTCCATTCTATCAAATGAGACCAAGAAAACGAGAATACATCAATAAATACCATACGAAAATCGACTGCAAAGTCAATGTTTTAATCGAAAAAAACGCTCAGTTTTTTCTCTCATTATGCAGTGTGTACTGCAGGATGTAATAATAATAACAATAATAATACTTTATTGAGACATGGTACAATGATACATGGTAGACAAGATACATCGTTATTAATGAGATGTACATGCCAAAAGCCCCTAATATGCTGTGCATTGCCCCTAATATACTGCGCACACTTACCACACAGACCCATTCTTTCATATGTATGCCTACCAGACGTTTTCTGCTTAAATTGAGGCCACTAGAATTTGGGCGTACTAGTACAGCACCAACCCCTGCTCGTAAAACATACTAGTACGGCACCGACCCCGAAAGGGTTAACATATATTATACTAATACTCGTAGTGCGAGAAATAAGATGGACGAATTGAGATTAGTTAGTTGCAAGTGCAGGTAACATTGATGTTTTTGCCATAACCGAGACGTGGTTTAATATGAAAAATCAGGACATGCCTGCTGAATGTCACAATCAGGGTTTTAAATTGTTCCAAGTAGACAGAAGTATGGATAAGGGGTGTGGGGTGGCACTCTATGTCCGAGATCGTTTAAATTGTTGCATAAAAATGGGTATAAAGTCTGAAATAACACAGAGTTTGTCTGGATAGAATTTTCAGAGGGGTATGAAAAACTGATTTTAGGCATGATATACAGTACCGTCCCCCACACTTAGATAGGAACCAAGGGAGGCTACTTTGGGAGGAAATTGTTAAGGCCTCAAGGCATGATAACGTAGTAATTCTAGGGAACTTTAACTTTAGTCCTATTGATAGGAATTTTTTGACTGGGCATTTAGAATCTAACAACTTTTTAGAAGTACATAGTTCAGAATTGTTTTCTGAAGCAGTTTGTGACAGAACCTACAAGGGGAAATAACCTGCTTGACATTGTTCTGGCAAACAAGGAAACCCTTGTTAATAATTTAGAAATTACAGAGGAACACGGCACAAGCAACAACAAATCAGTTACCTTTAGCATTGAATGGAAGTATGATAGTAGGAACAACTCAGTAACGGTACCAGATTTTCGCTTAACAGGTTACAATGGGCTTAGAGAACACTTATCATCTGCTGACTGGGGTAACGAAGAGAGCTATCAACATGACAGCTTTCTAAACAGTATACATGCTGCCCAAAGAATGTTCATCCCGTACAAAGAAATTAGATGACCCAAAATGAATGAATAATAGGCTCAAATATCTTTTAGGGCAGAAGAAAGGAATTTATAGGCGCATCAAAAGAGGTGAGGGTCATCTTATGAACCAATATACAGTGGAACCCCAGTTAACGAAAAAATTTCATTGCAAAAGCATGCTCAAGTGCCATTACCGAACGACTTTACTTCCTTAAGAAAAAATGTCATTTAGGTAAGTCTATTTCAGACCCCCAAAAATAAACTTCCACAAGCCCTTACAATATTATACGTACTTACATAAGTGCACGATTTCCGGGGCTTTCGTTAACCGGGGTTCCACTGTATTGACATTTAAGAGGGATGTTAAAAAGGGGATAAGAAAAGCTAAACGGAACTACGAAATTACAGTTGCTAGGGATTTGAAAACTAACCCAAAAGTTTTTTTTACAGATTTATAGAACAAAAGTTAGAGATAAGATAGGTCCCCTTAAAAATAGCTCTGAGCATCTTACTGACAAAGAGAATGAAATGTGCTCGATTTTTAATAATTATTTTCTCTCGGTTTTCACACAGGAAGACACTAACAATATCCCAGTAATAAATTTTTATAGAGGCCCTGAAGAAGATAAATTATGCAATAACACAGTCACTAGCGAAATGGTTATGAAACAAATAGACCGACTGAAACAAAATAAATCGCAGGGTCCTGATGAGCTTTTTTCAAGGGTTCTTAAGGAATGCAAAATGGAACTATGTGACCCATTAACTAATATTTTTAATTTATCTCTTAAACAGGTGTAGTGTCTGATATGTGGAAGATGGCTAATGTAATTTCTATTTTTAAAGTAGGGGACAAGTTGTTGCCGTCAAATTACTGCCCAATAAGCCTGACCTCAATTGTAAGCAAATTACTAAAGTCAATTATAACTGATATTATAAGAAGCCATCTGGATAAGCATAATTTGATTAATGATAATCAGCAAGGATTCACAAGGGGCCAATCCTGCCTAACTAATTTATTAACCTTCTTCAGTTAAGCTTTTGAGGCTGTTGATCACGATAAAGAATTCAATATTGTATATTTAGATTTTAGTAATGCTTTTGATAGAGTACCACACCAGAGACTGTTAAAGAAAGTAGCAGCTCACAGCAGTGGGGAAAAAGTGTTGTCATGGATCGAGTCATGGCTCACCAATAGGAAGCAGTGTGCGCGCTTAAATGGGGTTAAACCCGAGTGGGGATCTAACAAGTGGTGTTCCACAGGTATCAGTCTTAGGCCCATTGTTGTTAATAATATATATCAATGACCTTGATGAGGGAATTACTAGTGATATGAGCAAATTCGCCGATGACACGAAGATAGGTAGGATAATTGATTCAAATGTAGATGTCACGGAACTTCAGGAGGATTTAGACAAACTCAATTCATGGTCAGAAAAGTGCCAGATGCAGTTGAATGTAGATAAATGCAAGGTTCTTAAGCTTGGAAGTGTCCATAACCCTAACACTTATAAGTTAAATAATGCAGAACTTAGCCATAAAGATTGTGAAAAGGACTTGGGGGTTATGGTAAGCAGCAACCTTAAACCAAGACAGCACTGCCTAAGCATACATAATAAGGCAAACAGATTACTTGGATTTATATCAAGAAGTGTAAGCAACAAAAGTCCAGCAGTTATAATACAGCTTGATACATCATTAGTAAGGCCTCACCTAGATTACGCAGCTCAGTTCTGGTCTCCATATTACAAAATGGATATAAATTCATTAGAAAACATTCAGCGTAGAATGACTAAATTAATTATAAATCTTCCGTATGATGAAAGATTGAAGACCCTTAAACTACATTCACTTGTAAGACGAAGAATGAGGGGAGACATGATCAAAGATTATAAGTGGAAGATGGGTATTAACAAAGGGGATATAAATAAGGTTTTGAGGATATCCAAGAGAGAACCTGCAATAATGGATTCAAATTAGACAAGTTTAGATTTAGAAAAAAATATAGGAAAGTATTGGTTTGGAAATAGGGTAGTTGATGAGTGGAACAGTCTGCCTAGTAGAGTTATTGAAGCTAAAACCTTGAGTAGTTTCAAGTTTAGGTTGGACAAATACATGAATGAGAGTGGTTGGATTTGAGTGGGACTTGCACATAAGTAAATAGATTTGTCAGAGCTTATTGTTAGGGTAGCACTGAAAGTGGGTTGGACAGCATGGAGAATGGGTTCGATGTTTCCACAACAGTTTCCTGGATCTTCGTTGATTCTACCTCTCCATCGTCCTCTTGATCCTTAACTTTGTCCAATGCTTTCCAGCCACTGTCCAGGTTCCTTTCTTGGCTTGAGGATTCACAACAGGAGGATTACTATGAATCCTTTTGTTTTCCTCAGTAAGTCGCTGTATCTCAAGCTTAGCCACCTTCAGTTCTTCCTTTAGCTGCTGGTAGAGTTGCTCAAGAGAGGACATCTTGTTCAGATTCACAGAGAGCACACCAGAAATAGTGGATGTTGGATGCTCCTACTAACACAATTGTTTACTCCGTGCGGCAAGCAACACTCGCTTCATACCTCGTAGCTTGGAGGAATGCTAGAGTATACTAGAAGCCACACACCAGTGGTGAGGAATTGGTAAAACCAGCAGCCCTTGAGATGGTGCGGACAGTTTGAGGAAGTGAAGCGACAAATAAAATTGAACCAATTCTTCTGTCAAATGACACAATTAGTCAACGAATTAAGAACGTGTGTGATATAAAAGATCCAGAAAATCTGGAAGAGGAATTTCTGTTCCGCCAGCCATTAACCACCACCACAACTGGAAGAAAGTCTTCAGTGGAATCATTGTTTTAGTGTGTTGTGAGGGTGTGCCAGCAATGTTAGGAGCACGTTACAGTGTCTCCTTCATCCTGAAAATCTTGTTTCTCAGAGGTTATCACATGAACTGCAGAATGTGATGCAGGTCATTCAGGTCATTAATTTCATAAGCGATAGTTAACTCCACGATCTTCACTCAGATGTATCACTACAAGGTTAGGTGGCTGTCAAGAGGAAAGGTGTTTCAAAAATTATTTTAAATGCAAAATGAGATTGAGGTATTTTCGGCCCAAAAAATCTTGGATTCAAAATGGATAACGCAAGTGGCTTGTCTTGCCGATATTTTTGCTGAGATTAATGCCGCCTTGAACATTTCAATACAAGGTTACTGTTAATGGTGTGTTGATACCGACAAACTATGGAAAGAGACACTTGTGTACAGTTCAAAATATTTATTAAAAGAAATGTTTCGCCACGAGTGTCATCTTCAGTCCTGATGAAGCCAAGAGGACATACAAACCTGTGACCCATCAAGTGTTGGGCAATGGGGAGAAGACCCTCCATATTAACACCTGTAGAGTTCAAATGTGGGGTGTTTATTAACCTCATTATGTGTGTGTGAGGGAGGGAGGGGGAAAAGCCCCTGACACCCACATTTCCCCCACACACACACACACACACACACTAGTAAACTTGAAAACACAAGATCTCAAGACTATTTAGCAGAAACTGTAACAGCCGGAGAGACAAAATAGTTTCATTAACATATAATCCACCAAGAAATAATAGTAGACCAAGGGAGAAGTATGATCAGAATAACAGGACAATGATTCACATACTGGAAACAGTGGCTGATAATGTAAGAAGAATCAAAGCTCAACTACCAGTACTATTAGACGTCAACCACACAGACTGACCGGGAAAATCTGGACCAACATAGAGAACCAGAAACAGAGAGCGAAACTTATGGACACAGTTATGAAGAGTTTTCTGAGCCAACATGTGAAGTCAACACGAGTGAGAGATGAGCCAGCAAGACTTCAATGGGGTTTCACACAAAACAATTACGAAACGGTGAAAATTAATTATGAGTCAGTAGGAACTAGCAATCATGTGGTATTAAGTTTTGAGTATCTGGTGGAAAAGGGAATGTACAAAGAAAGGAAAGGAATTGAGTAACAAACAATTGAACTACCATAATGACACGATTGCAAACAAACCACGGTACAGGCGGGGATTGAACTCGCGTCTAGCGAGTCGTAAAACTCCATACCAACGTGTTAGCCACTGGGCCAGTTGGCTACGCTGGCGGGAGATTCATCTGTAAAAACTTGCATTTGTGGTCACAGTGGTGTACAGTGGACCCCCGGTTTACGATAGTCTCCAAACTCGCCCTTTTATGTAAGTTTATTTTTGTAAGTGTAATTTTGGGGGTCTAAAAGGACTAATCTAATTTGCACTATTCCTTATGGGAATAAATTCGTTCAGTAATGGCACTTGAACAGCATTCTTGAACGAAAAAAATGACGTAATCTGGGGGTCCACTGTATATGCTAACCTTCCTATGGTGTATAAATATATCAAGTTGGATTAGTCTTATTGAAGCCAGCTGGCCCGGTGACTAAAGCGTTGGTCTGGAGTTTTACGACTCGCCCACAGCGAGTTCAATCCCCAAATCCCCACCCGTACCGTGGTTTAACTGAACTACAGAAGAAGGGAAATATAATGACATGAGAATATTTGAGTGAACTAGAATGGGAACTGGAAAGCAAAACTATACAAGAAATGGAGGTACAGTGGAACCCCAAGTTTCGGCCACTCCGAGTATCAGCCGCTTCGAGTTTCGGTCGCTTTTTTAGGCCTAATTTTGTCCTGACTTTTGGCCGGCATACCAGACCTGTTTGCCTGCCCACACAGGCATCGTGAGCCAATCTACCTTTGTTTATCCTTAAGTGAACATTACCCTTCGCGCTCATCCAAACATTTCACATTAAATTCATTGTGTTTAGTGCTTGTTTATTGATTGTAACTGAAATAAGCCACCATGGGTCCAAAGAAACTTCATAGTGGCAGCCCTTTGGTAAAGAAAGTGAGAAACATGATAGAATTGAAGAAATTGTAGCAAAGTGTACCAAAGTGGAGGAGGAAGAGAGAGGGATGAATGTGCCTTCTTCAGTGATTCTACGATATGTACGATACTAAAGCAGCATGAGTTGATAAAGGCTATAGTGCCAGCCAGCGATAAAGTGTAGCATTAACAGTGTAGCAAGAAAGTTAAGTGATTAAGCAATAAAATAAGGACAGCACAAAACTGACTCCTCCATTGTTGTTGGAGTAATATAGGGCGACTGACAACACCGCCATCTCAGGCGGCCATCACCACCACTATGTAAGGCTTATCTTTCAGTAGCCCTTATACACCCAACAACAGCAACACGGTTAAGGAGAGAGACATATGACATATTTTATTCATTCTAGTGTATATATCATGTTTCTATGTTATTAATATTGTATATTATGTCATATTAAATGAATTGTGCTAGATAAATAAACTGTAGAGTTGATATTAGTGTCATATTGAAGGACTATATTGTCCTGCCTCCAAACAAACTCTCCTGCCTCTCTCATATGCCAACAAGAGTCTTCAATAAAGGTAAAACTGATTTAAATGTTCATTTAACCATTAAAATTAGTGCTTTATATTTATTTCTCATTGTTTTCTGTATGTAAAACTATAGAATTTATTCTTTAAAAAATGAATTTTTTGTGAATATTTTTGGGTGGAACGGATTAATTGTATTTACATTATTTCTTATGGGAAACCCTAGTTCCTGGAATGGATTACGTCCAAAACTCAGGGTTCCACTGTAACAGAATCACAATGATAATAGACGAAGGAGAAATTTATACAAGCATGAAGAAAAATAGGAAAAACAAAACCCATGGTTTAATGAAGAATGTAGCGACCAAAAGAAGGAGCAAGATGACTTGGAAAAAAAATATAGAACAAATTATAATTATTTCTGTATTTTACCTTACATGATAACTAGAAACAAATACGCAAGAATGAGAAGGGAAACTGAAAGACAATTTGAAATTTTTTATAGAATTAAAAGCTAAAAATTAACCAAAGTTACTCCGAAGCCACATAAGAAAAAATACAACTGTCAAGGATAAGGTGGCCCGGTGGTCTGGTGGCTAGAGCTCTCGCTTCACACACGGAGGGCCCGGGTTCGATTCCCGGTGGGTGGAAACATTTCGACGTGTTTCCTTACACCTGTTGTCATGTTCACCTAGCAGCAAATAGGTACTACCTGGGTTGTTAGTCGACTGGTGTGGGCCGCATCCTGGGGAGACAAGATTAAGGACCCCAATGGAAATAAGACAGACAGTCCTCGATGACGCACTGACTTTCTTGGGTTATCCTGGGTGGCTAACCTTCCGGGGTTAAAAATCCAGAGAAATCTTATCTTATCTTAGGATGAGGAAGGAGGAAGGCATACTGACACAGCATAGATGTGACGAGCTTAGCGGAAGATTCACAAAAGTCTTTGCAGAAGAAAAATGGAGAATTACTGAAGGGCAGTACATATAGTCATAACAGATCAACAGGTACTGAATATCAACAAAAGAGAAGTAATGAGACTACTACACGAGTTCAAAGTAACAAAAGCAATGGGGCCAGACAACATATCTCCATGGGTGCTGAGAGAAGGGGCAAAACAACTATGTAACCCAATAGCAAAAGTTTTTCAAGCAATCTCCAATCAGGACAACTGCCAGAAAAAAAAAACGTGATCCCTATTTATAGAAAAGTGGGAGCAACAGGAGACCCTGAATTAGAGGTCAGTATCTATTACATGCGTACTCTCAAAAGTTCTAAAGAATATTATTAGGAAAAGGATATTGGGACACCTGGAGATAAGAATCTTTACAGAAAATCAGCATGTACAGTGGAACCCCGGTTAACGAAAAAAATTCATTGCAGAAGCCTGCTCAAGTGCCATTACCGAACGAATTTACTTCCTTAAGAAAAAATGTCATTTAGGTTAGTCTATTTCAGACCCCCAAAAATACACTTCCACAAGCATTTACAATATTATACTTACATAATTGCACGATTTCCGGGGTGTTCGTTAACCGGGGTTCCACTGTATTTAGAAATGAAAATCGTGTATTACCAGTTTGCAGGAATTTTAAGACAGGGTCACAGCAATAAAACAAAGACAGGGTTGGATGAACTGCATTTTCTTGAACTGTAGAAAAGCACATGATACAGTACCATATCAGAGTTTAGTCCAGAATTTAGGACAAACAAGCTTAAAAGATTGAGTGCTCCAGTGGGTCAAGAAGTAACTAAATGAGAGAAGACTGAGAATAGCAGTAAGGGATGAGACATCCGAATGGGAGAGAATAACAAAGAGAGTTTTGCAAGGATCGGTGTTATGACCCACAGTGTACATAAATAACATACCAAAGGGGATAAATAACATACCAAAGGAGATGAGTTGTGTGTGTCACTGTTTGCTGACGATGCAAAACTAACGAGAAGAATAAGAACAGGGAAGGATAGCGAGAGACTTGAGAGAGACCTCAGCAGACTGTTGATGTAGTCCAACAAGTGACTTGTAGAGTTCAATCCAAAGTCATGCAACTGGACACTGGGTAGTGAGAAACTGCAAATATAACATCTAGCATATTGCCAGAATTGCACAAACTCAATGAAGGCAGCAGCATATGCCAGATTAGCAAGCCTCACAATAGCATTTAAGAACTTGCATAAAAAATCCTTCAGAACATTATACAAGGCATATGTTAGGTCAATCATTGAGTACTCGGCCCCAGCATGGAGCCCACACCTGGCCAAACACGTGAAGAAACTGGAAAAAGGTTTAAAGATTAGCAACCAGGCTAGTACTAGAAATGAGAGGAATACACAATGAGGAGAGGTTGAAAGAACTGAACCTGACGACCTTGGAGAAAGAACAAAGGGTAACATGATTACTATGTTCAAAATCTTAAAATGAATTAATAGGGCCAACAGGAAGAAATTAGATGAATTAAGAGGACCAGGATCAAGAGGACAGAGGTGGAAGTTGAAGACAGAGGAGATGCAGGGATGTAAGGAAGTATATTTCTTTAGTCTTAGGCTGGTTGCAAAGTGGAATGACTTGCAAGATGCAGTGGAGGCAAACTTAATACACAGCTTCAAGAATAGAGTTAACAAGGACCAAGAGGCCAAAAGTCAGTGATGACGATTAAGGCGATCTACGAGAGTCCAGGAGCTAAGTATCGACCCCAAATCCGTGAGGACGAATAAAACACACACACATGGAAACTCCAGCTTTAAGCCAGGGAAACACCCCCAGTCAATGACTGCTCTGTGACCCAGAGTGGGTCACACCGTGGCCCAGAGTGGGTCACACCGTGGCCCAGAGTGGGTCACACCGTGGCCCAGAGTGGGTCACACCGTGGCCCAGAGTGGGTCACACCGTGGCCCAGAGTGGGTCACACCGTGGCCCAGAGTGGGTCACACCGTGGCCCAGAGTGGGTCACACCGTGGCCCAGAGTGGGTCACACCGTGGCCCAGGGTCACACGTGGCGTGGGTCACACCGTGGCCCAGAGTGGGTCACACGTGGCCCAGAGTGGGTCACACCGTGGCCCAGAGTGGGTCACACCGTGGCCCAGAGTGGGTCACACCGTGGCCCAGAGTGGGTCACACCGTGGCCCAGAGTGGGTCACACCGTGGCCCAGAGTGGGTCACACCGTGGACCAGAGTGGGTCACACCGTGGACCATCGTGGCAGTGGGTCACACCGTGGACCAGAGTGGGTCACACCGTGGACCAGAGTGGGTCACACCGTGGACCAGAGTGGGTCACACCGTGGACCAGAGTGGGTCACACCGTGGACCAGAGTGGGTCATACCGTGGACCAGAGTGGGTCACACCGTGGACCAGAGTGGGTCACACCGTGGACCAGAGTGGGTCACACCGTGGACCAGAGTGGGTCACACCGTGGACCAGAGTGGGTCACACCGTGGACCAGAGTGGGTCACACCGTGGACCAGAGTGTCTATTTATTCCCTCATCTATGTCGTTTATGTAGATTGTGAACAACAAGGGGCCCAATACCGACCCCTGTGGAACACCACTCGTGAAGCTTCCCCACTCTGATTTCTCTTCATTTATGCAAACTCTCTGCTGCCTATTTGTCAACCATGCCTCTATCCAGGAAAAAATTTCTCCTCCTATTCCGTGTGCCTTAATTTTCCTCAATAGTCTCTGATGTGGGACTCTATCAAAAGCCTTACTGAAGTCCATATACACAATATCATATTCATTACCATGATCTACCTCCTCAAATACCTTAGTGAAAAAAGTTATTAAATTTGTAAGGCAGGAACGCCCTTTTGTAAAACCGTGCTGAGATTCATTGATTAATTTATGCTTTTCAAGATGGCTGCGAATTGCCTCGGCAATTATTGATTCCATAAATTTTCCCACTATGGAGGTTAGGCTTATTGGTCTATAGTTCGAAGCTAAGGACCTGTCACCTGCTTTGAAAATAGGTATTACATTCGCCATTTTCCACTTATTTGGCACCATGCCAGTTTGCAGTGATATGTTGAAAAGATTAGCCATAGGTTTCTAAGCTCCTCTTTACATTCCTTTAGAACCCTTGCATACAGTTCATCAGGGCCTGGGGATCTGTTAGGTTTCAATTTATCTATTTGTCTAAGGACCATGTCACTTGTGACCCTAATCGTGCATAGTTTACTATCATCCTGTTCTACATAATTAATTATTTCTGGAATATCGCTAGTATCTTCCTGTGTAAAAACTGAGAGGAAGTAAGTGTTAAACATTCTACACATTTCCTTATCACTGTCGGTGAGCTGACCTGAGTAACTTTTGAGTGGGCCTATCTTGTCCCTAATCTTACTTCTGTATACCTGAAAAAATCCTTTTGGGTTAGTCTTCGATTCTCTCGCAACTTTAACCTCATAGTCTCTTTTTGCTTTTCTTATTCCCTTTTTTATTTCTCTCTAACTGAATATATTGATTACCTAATTGCCCCTCTCCTCTTTTAATTCGCCTATATATGCCTCTCTTTTGACCAATGAGATGTTCCTGCCATTACTGGGAACCACTTGCCACTTGTAGCAGGTGCTGGACTGCACCTCACTCCTGGTAGCCCTTTCCTCCTTCCCCCCTTTACCCTCCTCGCAGGTAGTGGCAGACTGCACCTCACTACTGGTATCCCTTTTCCCCTCCACCACTCCAGCCACTTCACTCTCACTTCCAAAGCCATAGAGGTGAACCTTCAGCCTCTTAAATTCCTCCTGGAGAAGCAGGAGCTCCCTCCTCAACACCCCAACCTCACACTTTAAAACACTGCAGCAGCTAGCCATAATTGTACCCCTTCACACTAATTCCCAAAGCAGCTCAGGACTGCGACCACTCGTGACCACTGACCGGCCCCGACCTCTGGCTTGCTGGTCTGATACACTAGACTAGGCCGGCCCCGACCTCTGGCTTGCTGGTCTGATACACTAGACTAGGCCGGCCCCGACCTCTGGCTTGCTGGTCTGATACACTAGACTAGGCCGGCCCCGACCTCTGGCTTGCTGGTCTGATACACTAGACTAGGCCGGCCCCGACCTCTGGCTTGCTGGTCTGATACACTAGACTAGGCCGGCCCCGACCTCTGGCTTGCTGGTCTGATACACTAGACTAGGCCGGCCCCGACCTCTGGCTTGCTGGTCTGATACACTAGGGATGTATCGGATTTGAAAATTTAGATATCCGCGGATGCGGATGTGTATACGGATGTCTTACTTATTTTGCGGATGCGGATGTAAGAAATTGTGCGGATGCTCCGCGGATGTTGATGCGGATGTGAGAAATTGTGCGGATGTTCCGCGGATTTCGGATGCGGATATCTGTTTACAGTAAAATGCGTATGTAAGAAATTGTGCGGATGTTGGGCGGATGCGGATATCCAATACATCACTAGACTAGACCGCTGGTGCGGCCCCACACTATTTAAGGAACACGTAAGTTTCCCCCTTCTTCTAATAACATGTTATTTTTTTTCACTATAATCTACCTTGTCCATAATTATTATCGCTTTGCTCAGACCTCTACAACACAATTGTCCTCAAGAATTTGTTAAGTTATACCAAGAATTAAGGAAAGATTCTAGACTTCACCTTACGGAAGCAGACAAAGCATATGCAATAGTAATTATGGACAAGGGAGATTATAGTGGAAAAATAAACATATTAGAAGGCGGGGAACTTACGTGCCTCTTAAGATTCCACCTAGATCAAAGCTTTCTCCAAAGGGTATTGAGCGCTCCTGGTATTTTTCACTTTTTTGGGTTATCCTGGGTTCTCTATACATATGCTGTTATGTATGATAATCTATGTATAACTGTATTTGTGTATACCTGAATAAACTAACTTACGAATCCGGCCCAGGCGCTGCACCAACGGCCATGCTTCCATTTATGTTTGCGAATTCCACGGGACTGGTGCGTACACGTCAATTATGTGTGTGGACTCTGTAGAGATCATTCAAACAATCGTCATTCCCCACGCTGCTTTTAGTGATGATCATTAATTCATAATGGTCATTTAAAGTTTCGATAATTTCTTCTTCATCGTCATTACATGAAACTTCTGTGATTAACAGTACAATTCATAATTTTTATTTCTTGACTTTGATTTCGCACGTGTAGAAACATTTGATGTACTATCGTGGATGACTGCTATTCCCTCTCTTCCTTACTCTAGATGATAACTCCAGGTTTTCCCTCTCTTCCTTGATCTAGATGATAACTCCAGGTTTTCCCTGTCTTCCTTGCTTCTAGATGATAACTCCAGGTTTTACCTGTCTTCCTTGCTCTAGATGATAACTCCAGGTTTTACCTGTCTTCCTTACTCTAGATGATAACTCCAGGTTTTACCTGTCTTCCTTACTCAAGATGATAACTCCAGGTTTTACCTGTCTTCCTTACTCAAGATGATAACTCCAGGTTTTACCTGTCTTCCTTACTCAAGATGATAACTCCAGGTTTTCCCTGTCTTCCTTGCTTCTAGATGATAACTCCAGGTTTTCTCTCTCATCTCGTAGTTTATTTTTCCTTCGGTGCCACATTCAACTTTTTAAGGAGTTCAGTAAATTATTTTCTTCTGTATATTCTATGTTCTCTTTCTGTATCTGCTCATCTCTTATGTTTTCTCCGCGGTACACGTATTATACAGTGCTTGTATGTTTCTGTATTCAGCGCTGACCAGGGTTCAGGGTCCTCATGACAGTTTTTCTGGGAAAGTTTCATAGTTCACTATTTCGTCCCAATCAAATCTCGAATTGTTGAAATTAAATTTAGTGAACTTGCCTTCTAGTGCAGTTTTTGGTATTTTCCACATCTGAATATATACTTGTTGGTATGTCTGAGAGTTGTCATCACAGTATGTCTGAGAGTTGTCATCACAGTATGTCTGAGAGCTGTCATCACAGTATATCTGAGAGCTGTCATCACAGTATGTCTGAGAGCTGTCATCACAGTATGTCTGAGAGCTGTCATCACAGTATGTCTGAGAGTTGTCATGTTGGTATGTCTGAGAGTTGTCATGTTGGTATGTCTGAGAGTTGTCATGTTGGTATGTCTGAGAGTTGTCATGTTGGTATGTCTGAGAGTTGTCATCACAGTATGTCTGAGAGTTGTCATCACAGTATGTCTGAGAGTTGTCATCACAGTATGTCTGAGAGCTGTCATCACAGTATGTCTGAGAGTTGTCATCACAGTATGTCTGAGAGTTGTCATCACAGTATGTCTGAGAGTTGTCATCACAGTATGTCTGAGAGGTGTCATCACAGTATGTCTGAGAGCTGTCATCACAGTATGTCTGAGAGCTGTCATCACAGTATGTCTGAGAGTTGTCATCACAGTATGTCTGAGAGTTGTCATGTTGGTATGTCTGAGAGTTGTCATCACAGTATGTCTGAGAGTTGTCATCACAGTATGTCTGAGAGTTGTCATCACAGTATGTCTGAGAGTTGTCATCACAGTATGTCTGAGAGTTGTCATCACAGTATGTCTGAGAGCTGTCATCACAGTATGTCTGAGAGCTGTCATCACAGTATGTCTGAGAGCTGGCATCACAGTATGTCTGAGAGCTGGCATCACAGTATGTCTGAGAGCTGGCATCACAGTATGTCTGAGAGTTGTCATCACAGTATGTCTGAGAGTTGTCATCACAGTATGTAGTTGTATCTTGTTGAGAGTTGTCATCACAGTATGTCTGAGAACTGCTAAGATGTCTGGATGCATCCAGTACGAGTGCACCGATGATGTCTAATTTACGAGTGAACCTTGGCCAGGAATGCACCCCAGCTACGAGTGAACCTTGGCCAGGAATGCACCCCAGCTACGAGTGAACCTTGGCCAGGAATGCACCCCAGCTACGAGTGAACCTTGGCCACGAATGCACGCCACAGGAACTGCAGATCGAGTGAACCTTGGCCAGGAATGCACCCCAGCTACGAGTGAACCTTGGCCAGAATGCACCCCAGCTACGAGTGAACCTTGGCCAGGAATGCACCCCAGCTACGAGTGAACCTTGGCCAGGAATGCACCCCAGCTACGAGTGAACCTTGGCCAGGAATGCACCCCAGCTACGAGTGAACCTTGGCCAGGAATGCACCCCAGCTACGAGTGAACCTTGGCCAGAATGCACCCCAGCTACGAGTGAACCTTGGACAGAAATGCACCCCAGCTACGAGTGAACCTTGGACAGAAATGCACCCCAGCTACGAGTGAACCTTGGCCAGGATGCACCCCAGCTACGAGTGAACCTTGGCCAGGAATGCACCTCAGCTACGAGTGAACCTTGGCCAGGATGCACCCCAGCTACGAGTGAACCTTGGCCAGGAATGCACCCCAGCTACGAGTGAACCTTGGCCAGGAATGCACCCCAGTTACGAGTGAACCTTGGCCAGGAATGCACCCCAGCTACGAGTGAACCTTGGCCAGGAATGCACACCAGCTACGAGTGAACCTTGGCCAGGAATGCACACCAGCTACGAGTGAACCTTGGCCAAAAATGCACAATGGTCAGGAATGCACCTTGGCCAGAAATGCACCTTGTCCAGGAATGCATCTTGGCCAGGAATGCATCTTGGTCAGGAATGCATCTTGGTCAGGAATGCATCTTGGTCAGGAATGCACCTTGGTCAGGAATGCACCTTGGCCAGGAATGCATCTTGGTCAGGAATGCACCTTGGTCAGGAATGCACCTTGGCCAGGAATGCACCTTGGCCAGGAATGCACCTTGGCCAGGAATGCACCTTGGTCAGGAATGCACCTTGGTCAGGAATGCACCTTGGTCAGGAATGCACCTTGGCCAGGAATGCACCTTGGCCAGGAATGCACCTTGGCCAGGAATGCACCTTGGCCAGGAATGCACCTTGGCCAGGAATGCACCTTGGTCAGGAATGCACCTTGGTCAGGAATGCACCTTGGTCAGGAATGCACCTTGGTCAGGAATGCACCTTGGTCAGGAATGCACCTTGGTCAGGAATGCACCTTGGTCAGGAATGCATCTTGGTCAGGAATGCATCTTGGTCAGGAATGCATCTTGGTCAGGAATGCATCTTGGTCAGGAATGCATCTTGGTCAGGAATGCACCTTGGTCAGGAATGCACCTTGGTCAGGAATGCATCTTGGTCAGGAATGCATCTTGGTCAGGAATGCACCTTGGTCAGGAATGCACCTTGGTCAGGAATGTACCTTGGTCAGGAATGCACCTTGGCCAGGAATGCACCTTGGTCAGGAATGCATCTTGGTCAGGAATGCACCTTGGTCAGGAATGCACCTTG
The DNA here is from genome assembly GCA_009830355.1 of Cherax destructor. Lineage (NCBI taxonomy): Eukaryota > Metazoa > Arthropoda > Malacostraca > Decapoda > Parastacidae > Cherax > Cherax destructor. Next base: position 82,570 of record WNWK01006792.1, read on the forward strand.
GTCAGGAATGCATCTTGGTCAGGAATGCATCTTGGTCAGGAATGCATCTTGGTCAGGAATGCACCTTGGTCAGGAATGCACCTTGGTCAGGAATGCACCTTGGTCAGGAATGCATCTTGGTCAGGAATGCATCTTGGTCAGGAATGCACCTTGGTCAGGAATGCACCTTGGTCAGGAATGCACCTTGGTCAGGAATGCACCTTGGTCAGGAATGCACCTTGGCCAGGAATGCATCTTGGTCAGGAATGCATCTTGGTCAGGAATGCACCTTGGTCAGGAATGCACCTTGGTCAGGAATGCACCTTGGTCAGGAATGCATCTTGGTCAGGAATGCATCTTGGTCAGGAATGCATCTTGGTCAGGAATGCATCTTGGTCAGGAATGCACCTTGGTCAGGAATGCATCTTGGCCAGGAATGCACCTTGGTCAGGAATGCATCTTGGCCAGGAATGCATCTTGGCCAGGAATGCATCTTGGCCAGGAATGCATCTTGGTCAGGAATGCACCTTGGACATTGACATTATTTCCTTTATTTTGAAAGTTCTCAATACCCACCCCGTCACCGTCATCTTCCTGGCTGTCGTGACCTTTGTCTTGTTATGTTCCTTAAAAGAAAGGTCAGCTGACAATTATTCCCAGGTCTTTTACGTGTTCCTTTTTTTCTATGTGGTGACCCTCTTGAGTTTTGTATATAGTGTTCCTTTTTAGTTCTTCATTCTTTCCATACCTCAGCAGCTGGAACTTATCACCATTGAACGTCATGTTGTTCTCCACTGCCCACTGGAAGACCCTGCTTATGTCCTCCTGTAATTTTTCAGTGTCCTCTACCGTAGTGACTTTCATGCTTATTTTAGTGTCATCTGCAAATGATGATACAAAAGTGTGACGGGTGTTTTTATCTATGTTATGATAATGAGAAACAGCAGAGGTGCCAGGACAGTGCCTTGGGGCACTGAGCTTTTGACCTCGCTGATGCTGGATCTTGCTCTGTTTGCTACTACTTTTTGTGTTCTGTGTGTTAGGAACCCGAAAATCCATCTGCCTACCTTTCCCGTAATGCCCACGGCGCTCATTTTGTGAGCTATCACTCCATGATCACATTTGTCAAACGCCTTTGCAAAATCTGTGTAAATCACATCTGCGTTTTGGTCGTCTTCCAACGCCTCCGTAATTTTGTCATAATGGTTCAGCAGCTGTGACAGGCATGATCGTCCTGCTCTAAAACCATGCTGGTTCGGGTTATGTTGGTTGTGCTGGTCCATGAACTTTGTAATCTGCCGTCTCATCACTCTTTCGAAGATTTTTATGATGTGTGAAGTTAGGGTTATTGGTCTGTAAGTTTTAGCTAGTGCTCTACTACCTTCCTTATGCAAAGGAGCTATGTCTGCACTCTTTAAGGCCTCCGGTATTTCACTTAAATCTAAGTTCTTTCTCCAAAGAACACTAAGGGCTCTTGCTAATGGTACTTTGCACTTCTTTATAAATAGAGCATTCCATGAATCTGGTCCAGGTGCTGAGTGAGTGGGCATGTTGGCCATTTATTTTTCGAAATTATGGGATTTGTACTTATGTCAGTTAGTGGGTTGATGAACACCGACTCATACTGTTCTTTTAGGATTTCACTAATTTCCTGTTCATCGTCAGTATACGAATCTCCTCTCAATAATGGTCCAATTCTACAGTAGCTCTTAGCTTGGATTTTGCATAAGAATAGAAATATTTTGGGTTTCTTGCAATATCCTATATGGCCCTTTGTTTCCTTTGTACTTCTTCTGTTAGGTATGACATCTTAACTTTTTGCTCTAATTCAGTGATCTCTCGGTTAAGGCTATCTCTCCTCTGTTGCAACATATTTGTGTTTTTCAGCAATTCAGTAACCCGTTTTCTTCTCCTGTACCATCTCCTACGCTCTCTCTCTATATCTGATCATCTTCTGGGTTTCCTCAATGGTACGTGCTTCATACATACCTTGTATGCTTCTGTATTCAGCTTCTCCAGGCACTGGTGGGGATTTAGGGCGCTCATCATGTCTGATTCCCAGGATATGTCTGATAGCTCTTGGTTTATTTTATTCCAGTCAATTCTATGGTTGTTAAAACTAAACTTACTGAATATCCCGTCTCTAACATTAGTGACGCAGTTCCCTAACCATGAGTTAAGTCGCTTGTACTTCTATGATGTTGTGATCAGAATATATTGTTTTTGTAACTGTTATGTCTCTAATTAGCTCCTCGTGGTTTGTGAATAACAAATCCAGGGTATTTTAATTTCCAGTGGGATCAATTATCTGTTGGTTCAATGAGTACTTTTCACAAAGCCTCATTAGTTCCCTGGTATGTGCCTGTTGAGCCAGGGTGCTGCCAGCAGAATTTTCTGGTATAACTTTGCGCTGCGTTATCTTCCATTTTACATACCCAACGAGGCTGTTACTGCTGGCTGCACGTAGTCCAACGTACGAACCACAGCCCGGCTGATCAGGCACTGACATTAGGTATCTGTCCAGCTCCCTCTTGAAGACAACCAGAGGTCTACTGGTAATTCCCCTTATGGCTGGTGGGAGGCTGTTGAACAGTCTTGGGCCTCGGACACTTATTGTGTTTTCTCTTAGTGTACCAGTGGCGCCCCTACTTTTCACTGGGGGTATGTTGCACCGTCTGCCAAGTCTTTTGCTTTCGTATGGAGTGATTTCTGTGTGCAAATTAGGAACCAGTCCCTCCAGAATCTTCCAGGTGTAGATTATGATATATCTCTCTCGCCTGCGCTCCAGTGAATACAAGTCTAGTGCTTCCAGGCGTTCCCAGTAGTTAAGGTGTTTGATGGAACTTATACGTGCAGTAAAGGTTCTCTGTACATTCTCTAGATCTGCAATTTCACCTGCCTTGAATGGGTATGTTAATGTACAGCAGTATTCTAGCCTAGAGAGAACAAGTGATTTAAAAAGGATCATCATTGGCTTAGCATCTCTTGTCTTGAATGTTCTCATTATCCATCCTACCAGTTTCCTCGCAGATGTGATAGTGGCATTGTTGTGGTCCTTGAAGGTGAGGTCTTTGGACATTACCACACCCAGGTCCTTCACATTACTTTTCCGCTCTATTGTGTGATTAGAGTTTATAATATACTCAGTCCTAGCTATTATTTCCTCCAGTTTTCCATAACGGAGTAGTTGGAATTTGTCTTCATTGAACATCATATTGTTCTCTCTTGCCCATTGGAAAACTTGGTTTATATATTCTTGGAGATTTGCTGTGTCCTCAATGGATGACACTCTCATGCAGATCCTAGTTTCATCTGCAAAGGATATCTATGTCTGATATGAGAATGAGGAACAGGATAGGTGCGAGTATTGTGCCTTGTGGGACAGAGCTCTTCACTATGGCAGCATCCGATTTAACTTTGTTTACCACTACTATTTGTGTTCGATTGGTTAGAAAGTTGAAGATCCATCGGCCTACTTTGCCAGTTATCCCTTTAGCACGCATTTTGTGTGCTATTACACCATGATCGCACTTGTCAAAGGCTTTTGCAAAATCTGTGTATACTACATCTGCATTCTGTTTGTTTTCCAGAGCATCTAAGACCATATCTATCTTCCTTAACTGATCTTTGAATTCCACAGCAGTTGCTGATGGTGGTTTGTATACTAGGATAATTACCAAATTCCTATTTTCAACTTTGATGCCGAGGATTTCTGCTATATCATTCGTAGAGTTCAGCACTTCTGTGCAACAGAAAATATCATTTACATAGAGTCCTACTCCTTCCTGTGACCTATTAATTATATCACCTTTATACATGTTATAGTTTTCTATCTCAATCTATCCGTCCAAAACATCTCTTGTGTGTGTTTCTGTAAATGCTCCAAACATGGCATTCGCGTCTGATAGGAGCCCACTGACATAATCAACTTTGTCGTTTTTATTTGATTTCAGACCCTGAATATTTGCAAATATGAAGCAGGAATTACCATTGGTCAGGAATTACCATTGGTCAGGAATGCACCTTGGGCAGGAATGTGAAGGTTGAGGGCCAGGACTACCATGGTGCCAAAAACAACAACTGGTGGTGGCACCAAGCTGAGTATCCCCACTACCTGTTGTCACCACTGGTATACTGGTGGTGGCACCAAGCTGAGTATCCCCACTACCTGTCGTCACCACTGGTATACTGGTGGTGGCACCAAGCTGAGTATCCCCACTACCTGTCGTCACCACTGGTATACTGGTGGTGGCACCAAGCTGAGTATCCCCACTACCTGTCGTCACCACTGGTATACTGGTGGTGGCACCAAGCTGAATATCCCCACTACCTGTCGTCACCACTGGTATACTGGTGGTGGCGCCAAGCTGAGTATCCCCACTACCTGTCGTCACCACTGGTATACTCACCCATCCTCCCACCATTTAACTAGATTCTTCACATACAGTTTGCATCACATTTCTATGTTACCTTGTCCCTTATTCATAAAAATAAATAATATCCTACAACAAGGGAAGAACTATAGATGTAAGATAAAAGGCGATAAAAAAGAAGAGTCTGGTGTGCAAACAAAGTTGTCAGTGAGGACCTGAGCAAATCGGTCCTAAGTTCAAGGCGCCTTCAACAGTAACCCATATGACTATTTTATAAGTGGCATAATGTCTGGTTAAGAGGAGGAGGTGCCAGCTGTTGGTGCCTCCTGGCAGAACTATGTTGAGTTAGGCATAATAATTAACAACTTGGCGTGTCTACACTACATCCTAATGGTGTTAAAGTTATGACACTGAGCTTGACTATGATTATTACTGATGCTATGTCATCAATGAAGGTTCTTGACTCACATGACTAACAACATGCTCATTGCAGAAGCCAGATATAGATACTCAAAAAGCCGGGAAGAAAGGAATTAATGTACAATTTTTATGGATGCCATCACACATTGAATTACTCCTTCATGATAAACTTGATAAGTTGGCAACAAAAAAAAGTACCTTGAAGGAAAATGTAGTATATAACTTTGGTGTGTGTTCCTACCATTACGAAGACAAATAATAGATGAGAAGAAAATAATGAAACTGAATAATTATGTCAGCTGACCTTTTTTTTAAAGACCATAACAAGACAAAGGTCACGACAGCCAGGGATGACGGGGTGGATATTGAGAACTTTCAAAACAAGGGAAATAATGCCGATGGTGACACTCTTCAAATCACTAGTGCTCCCTCACTTAGAATACTGCTCAGTGCTGACGGCCCCGTTCAAAGCAGGAGAAATATCAGAGCTGGAACAAATCCAGAGATTGTTTACGGCTCACATTGAGCCATTGAAACATCTAAATTATTGGGAACGCCTTCAAGTCTTGAACTTGTACTCATAGGAGCGGAGGAGAGAGAGATACATGATAATATATACCTGGAAAGTACTTGAGGGCCTGGTCTAAAATCTGCACACTGCCATAACAACATACTGGAGTGAGAGATATGGGAGGAAGTGTAAAATAAACCCAGTGAGGAGCAGGGGTGCGGTGGGGACAATAAGGGAACACTGTATCAACATCCGGGGTCCCAGATTATTCAACATCTTACCAGAAGATATCAGAAACACGGTTGGAACCAGTGTAGAAGCCTTCGAGAGGAAACTGGACAAGTATCTTCACCAGGTGCCAGATTAACCAGGCTGTGATGGATATGCGGGGCAGCGGGCCTACAGCAGCAACAGCCTGGTTGACCAGGCAAGCACCAGACGAGCCTGGCCTTGGTAGTGACTCTCTCGAAACTCTTCAAAGGTAAAGGTATATTACACACGTACCCTCCTGCCCACACATCACTACACACCCACCCTGCTACCCACACATCACTACACACCCACCCAGCTACCCACACTACATTACTAAACACCCACCCAGCTACCCACACTACATCACTACACACCCACCCTCCTGCCCACACATCACTACACACCCACCCTGCTACCCACACATCACTACACACCCACCCAGCTACCCACACTACATTACTAAACACCCACCCTGCTACCCACACTACATCACTACCACCCACCTCCCTGCTACCCACACTACATCACTACCACCCACCACCCTGCTACATCACTACCACCACCCTGCTACATCACTACCACCCACCCTGCTACATCACTACCACCCACCTCCCTGCCTTTCATCGGGGGAGTCGTATTTCACAACATTCAGTAGCAGGTTGTAGCGTGCAGCACTACGATAGTCACACATAGTAGGTTACCACAGTAAGAGATTACTTTGTAGCAAGACACATGTATGTCATGGTTGTAATATTTAATGGAATGGTGGTAACCTCTAACTCCCCCCCCCTCCACTTTCCTCTTGTACGTCCCCCCACCAACCAACCAACAGCAAAACCTGTCTTCCTAAGACAAGGTTTAGTGTTGAAGAAGACTATGTTGTCATTAACACCGTAGTGTTAATAACCTCAGATTCCCCAGAGTATTAATAGCCCTGATACCCTCCACAACTGGCACGCAGCCTGGATGAAGGATTACACATGTGCAACATCTGGGTATCTTTATTGTAGACAGTTTGCCATCCAGTGGCTTTATCAATACTAACTGAGGACATAATTGTAAGAGATATGAGGTAATCAGTCCCTGACTACCTCATCTTTTGTATATAGTTCTACACTCTTCACTGGAGGGCGAAACGTCTACAATGAAGATACCCAGATGTTGTACATGTGTCTGATTCTTCATGTTGTCGGTACTGTGTACCATTCACTTACAACTGAGCCTGGAGGAGGAGAGTGAAGCCGAACACGCTGAGTGTCATGTGTCGGACACACGAGTCATCGTAGCTACGTGACTCACAAATAACCCCCGTAATACACTTAACTTTATATAAACCTCAATCAGGTTCACCATGGAGCATAAACAAAATGGACGTGTAACTTTCTACAGTTATTACTAACAAGGAACAATTGTATACGGAATTTCATGGCCTACACGAAGACCAAGAATAATGTCGAGCTCTTGTACTTGTGACCACACCGTCACACCAGAACAATGTAATTACACACACCAGTTGTACATAAATGGTATATAATGCTGACAAGATGAACAATTAGACACATGTGCAACATCTGGGTATCTTTATTGTAGACGTTTCGCCCACCAGTGGCTTTATCAATACAAATTCAAGGACATGATGTGAAGACTAGAACTATATACACAAGATCAGGTAATCAGGGACTGATTACCTGATCTCTCTCCAAGACTACGGTGCTCTTCACCAACTACAAGACTGAGGGACTGATCACCTCATATTTTGTATATAGTTCTACTGTCTTCAAATTATGTTCTAGAATTTGTATTGATAAAGCCACTGGAGGGCGAAACGTCTACAATAAAAATACCCAGATGTTGCAAATGTGTCTTAATTTCATCACAGTGCTGAAATATGTCAGCCTCAGGTGGGAGACTCCAGCAGAAATATCGTATATTTCATTAAAGGTTCAAATACAGTGCCTTCTTGAAGTGAGAGGAACATTTCGCTCCCTGGCGGGCGAAACGTCACAATACCACATTGTGTCTTACAAACATTTACCGCCAAGTAAACATGGGTCCCAGGTGTCAGCTTTGGTTCACTTGTGAGGTCTAGCTAACCCCGGGTCATGGTGTTGTGAGTCCAATACACTACCACTGAGCTACCTGGCACACTATCACCTGCCTTCATTATTTTCTTCCCCGGAAGGATTTTATAGTGAGGCTGACCCCGTTATGAGGCTTTTCCCCCCCTCCCCCAGAGGTACATGACAAGGCTGCCAGAAATCACCCATAAATTGGTGGAGCAAAAACGAAATTTGCAGGTGGCAAGGAGGCGCCGACGTAGCACCTTCACCCACTCTACTCCTCTCTCCCCCTTCCTGTCTCCCCCACACACATACAACCCCTCCCTCGGACACACACTTGAAAACAAGCTATAAAAACGAAGTGCACCCCCTCTCTCAGTGAGAGGTGCACCCCCTCTCTCTCTCTCTCTCTCAGTGAGAGGTGCACCCCCTCTCTCTCTCTCTCAGTGAGAGTTGCACCCCCTCTCTCTCGCTCAGTGAGAGGTGCACCCCCTCTCTCGCTCAGTGAGAGGTGCACCCCCTCTCTCTCGCTCAGTGAGAGGTGCACCCCCTCTCTCTCGCTCAGTGAGAGGTGCACCCCCTCTCTCTCGCTCAGTGAGAGGTGCACCCCCTCTCTCTCGCTCAGTGAGAGGTGCACCCCCTCTCTCTCTCTCAGTGAGAGGTGCACCCCTCTCTCTCTCTCTCCAGTGAGAGTGCACCCTCTCTCTCCTCAGTGAGAGTGCACCCCTCTCTCGCTCAGTGAGAGGTGCACCCCCTCTCTCTCGCTCAGTGAGAGGTGCACCCCCTCTCTCTCGCTCAGTGAGAGGTGCACCCCCTCTCTCTCGCTCAGTGAGAGGTGCACCCCCTCTCTCTCGCTCAGTGAGAGGTGCACCCCCTCTCTCTCGCTCAGTGAGAGGTGCACCCTCTCTCGCTCAGTGAGAGGTGCACCCTCTCTCGCTCAGTGAGAGGTGCACCCCTCTCTCGCTCAGTGAGAGGTGCACCCTCTCTCTCGCTCAGTGAGAGGTGCACCCCTCTCTCGCTCAGTGAGAGGTGCACCCCCTCTCTCGCTCAGTGAGAGTGCACCCCTCTCTCTCGCTCAGTGAGAGGTGCACCCCTCTCTCTCGTCTCAGTGAGAGGTGCACCCCTCTCTCTCGCTCAGTGAGAGGTGCACCCTCTCTCTGCTCAGTGAGAGGTGCACCCCTCTCTCGCTCAGTGAGAGGTGCACCCCTCTCTCTCGCTCAGTGAGAGGTGCACCCTCTCTCTCGCTCAGTGAGAGGTGCACCCCCTCTCGTGAGGTGCCTCTCTCAGTGAGAGGTGCACCCCTCTCTCAGTGAGAGGTGCACCCCCTCTCTCTCAGTGAGAGGTGCACCCTCTCTCTCAGTGAGAGGTGCACCCCTCTCTCTCAGTGAGAGGTGCCCCTCTCTCTCAGTGAGGTGCCCCTCCCAGTGAGAGGTGCACCCTCTCTCAGTGAGAGGTGCCCCTCTCTCTCAGTGGAGGTGCACCCCTCTCTCTCCTCAGTGGAGGTGCACCCCCTCTCTCAGTGAGGTGCACCCTCTCTCAGTGAGAGGTGCACCTCTCTCTCAGTGAGAGGTGCACCCCTCTCTCAGTGAGAGTGCCCCCTCTCTCGGGGCTCCAGTGAGAGGTGCCCCTCTCTCTCAGTGAGAGGTGCACCCCTCTCTCTAGTGAGAGGTGCACCCCTCTCTGCTCAGTGAGAGGTGCACCCCTCTCTCCTCAGTGAGAGGTGCACCCCTCTCTCTGCTCAGTGAGAGGTGCACCCCTCCTCGCTCAGTGAGAGGTGCCCCCCTCTCTCTCGTGAGAGGTGCACCCCCTCTCTCAGTGAGGTGCACCCCTCTCAGTGAGGTGCACCCTCTCTCGTGAGAGGTGCACCCCTCTCCTCGTGAGAGGTGCACCTCAGTGAGAGTGCACCTCTCCCTCGTGGAGGTGCACCCCTCTCTCCAGTGAGAGTGCACCCTCCTCTCTCAGTGAGGTGCACCCCTCTTCTCAGTGAGAGGTGCACCCCTCTCTGTGAGGTGCACCCCTCTCTCAGTGAGAGGTGCCCCTCTCTCTCAGTGAGGGTGCACCCCTCTCTCAGTGAGAGTGCACCCCTCTCTCAGTGGAGGTGCACCCCTCTCTCAGTGAGAGTGCACCCTCTCTCAGTGAGAGGTGCACCCCTCTCTCTCGTGAGGTGCACCCCTCTCTCAGTGAGAGTGCACCCCCTCTCTCAGTGAGAGTGCACCTCTCCTCAGTGAGAGGTGCACCCCCTCTCCTAGTGAGAGGTGCACCCTCTCTCTCAGTGAGGTGCACCCTCTCTCTCTCAGTGAGAGGTGCCCCTCTCGTAGTGAAGGTGCACCCTCTCTCTCAGTGAGGTGCCCTCTCTCTCAGTGAGGTCACCCTCTCTCTCGTGGAGTGCACCCCTCTCGTGAGGTGCACCCTCTCTCTAGTGAAGGTGCACCCTCTCTCTCAGTGAGAGTGCACCCTCTCTCTCAGTGAGGTGCCCCTCTCTTCAGTGAGGTGCACCCTCTCTCAGTGAGGTGCACCCTTCTCAGTGAGAGGTGCACCCCTCTCTCAGTGAAGGTGCACCCTCTCTCAGTGAAGGTGCACCCTCTCTCAGTGAGTGCACCCTCTCAGTGAGAGGTGCCCCTCTCTCGTGAGGTGCACCCTCTCGTGAGGTGCACCCCTCTCTCAGTGAGGTGCACCCCTCTCTCAGTGAGGTGCCCCTCTCAGTGAGGTGCCCTCTCTCAGTGAGTGCACCCCTCTCAGTGAGAGTGCACCCTCTCTCAGTGAGAGTGCACCCCTCTCTAGAGTGCACCCCTCTCTCTAGTGAGAGGTGCACCTCTCTCTCAGTGGAGGTGCACCCCCTCTCTCAGTGAGAGGTGCACCCCTCTCTCAGTGAGAGGTGCACCCTTCTCTCTCAGTGGAGTGCACCCCTCTCTCAGTGAGAGTGCACCCTCTCTCGGAGTGCCCTCTCTTCAGTGAGAGGTGCACCCCTCTCTGTGAGAGGGGCACCCCTCTCTCAGTGAGGTGCACCCTCTCTCTCAGTGAGAGGTGCACCCCTCTTCTCGGAGTGCCCCTTCAGTGAGAGGTGCACCCCTCTCCTCAGTGGAGGTGCACCCTCTCTTCCTCTCAGTGAGAGGTGCACCCCTCTCTCAGTGAGAGGTGCACCCTCTCTCTCTCAGTGAGAGGTGCACCTCTCTCTCAGTGAGAGGTGCACCCTCTCTGAGAGGTGCACCCTCTTCAGTGAGAGTGCACCTCTCTCAGTGAGAGGTGCACCCCCTTCTCTCAGTGGAGGTGCACTCTCTCTCAGTGAGAGGTGCACCCTCTCTCAGTGAGTGCACCTCTCTCAGTGAGAGGTGCACCCCCCTCTCAGTGAGAGGTGCACCCCTCTCAGTGAGAGGTGCACCCCTCTCTCTCAGTGAGAGGTGCACCCTCTCTTCAGTAGAGGTGCACCCCTCTCTCAGTGAAGGTGCACCCCTCTCAGTGGAGGTGCACCCTCTCAGTGAGAGTGCACATCCTTCTCTCAGTGAGAGGTGCCCTCCTCTCAGTGAGAGGTGCACCCTCAGTGAGAGGTGCCCCCTCTCAGTGAGAGGGGCACCCCTCTCTCAGTGAGAGTGCACCCCTCTCAGTGAGAGGTGCACCCTCTCAGTGAGAGGTGCACCCAGTCTCCTCTCCTCAGTGAGAGGTGCACCTCTCTCTCAGTGAGGTGCACCCTCTCTCTCAGTGAGAGGTGCACCCCTCTCTCTCAGTGAGGTGCACTCTCTCTCAGTGAGAGGTGAACCTCCTCCTCCTCCCTCAAGTGGGAGGTGGGCCTGGTTCCAAATCTGCACACTGCCATAACATACTGGAGCAAGAGATATGAGAGGAAGTGCAAAATAAGCCAGTGAAGGCAGGAGCCAAATAAGAGAATATTTTATCAACGTCCGGGGTCCCAGACTATCAAACACTGCTGGGACAAGTGTAAACGTCTTCAAGAGGAAACCGGACAAGCATTTTCACCAGGTGGAAGTTCAACCAGGCTGTCAATGTATATGTAGGCCAGTGTCCCGCCAACAACAATTGTCACTAAGCTCAGTGAGACTACTTGAATGAGTTATAGCATCTCGCTGATGCAAAGCAATTGCAGAAAGCCGTTTATGTTGCTAGTGTATTCACTAGAGTGCCAGTTGTTGTCCCTTGTGTTCCAGATAGTGATCTTTCCAGTTGACAGTAATTCCTTTGCAGAGTAAAGTGTCGTGTGTCGAGTAATTATTACCTGCAGTAAGAGATAGTAGAGCCGTTCCTCTTGTCATACTTGTGTTATTGAGCTAATTATTTCAGCCGGGAGAGATCCATCCACTCCACTGAGCCTGTTCATCCTTCAGTAGGAGGATCATAAGTCGTGAGCTAAAGATAGAAATTAGAAAATCCAGTTTAGAACTGAAGTTATTGACAATGTGTTTTGTTATCAGATTTCAGTATCTAGTAAGATTTTTGTGTGTTCACGTTCTCTCGAGTTCTGAGAATTAACAGTATAGATTTGAGTGCACCAGATCTACCTGTCTGTTAATCCCTACCTTCTTGTAAATATATTTCAGAATTGTAGATCACATGAAGACGATTCGATCGATCAACATATATTAATTTTCTTTCTCTTTATCATGATTTTCTAGAAATGAGCTCATTTAGTTATTTAATTCCTTTGTATCATGATATATCACATAGTAAAGTAGATTGTTCTGTCACGATAAGATCCATTGAAGTATAAGATTCAACTGTTGTGTACTTTGATATTGTATAGCTCAGAGTCGTACGCCTGTTGTCTTTAGTTTGTATAAGGGTATGCAGACGACATACGTCCGTACCGAGCTGTCACTGTAAGCTCAGTGAGAGTTCATAGGGTATAACTGTTTCTGCTCACGTGACCATCCGATGCAACCGTAGCCCAATGTCAAAGGTCACCCATGTCAAAGGTCAATACTTTGAACTTGCATTTGTGGTCACAGTGGTGGCCCATCCTAACCTTCCTATGATGTATAAATATACCTAGCTGGATGAATCTTATTATAACCAGCTGGCCCAGTGACTTACGGCTGGGCTGGAGTTTTACAGTTCACTTGCCGTGACCTCGAACCCCACCCGTACCGTGCTTTATTTGCAATCGTGTCATTACGGTTTCCTGAGTCATGATTACCTATAAAGTTGCAAACGATTAGATTTCTTAAACTGCTCTCTATATCACTCTGGCTCAAATTTTAATCTCCCATTTAAAAAACATTTTTTTCATTTAAATTCTTTAAAATTTCGCAGGACACAAGTTGACGGTGGTCGTTGTCTAGATTTAAAGGTCTGTACATCACATCTGAGATTAACTTTTCACCTCCTTCAAGAAAGTCTCGCCAAACATTGTGTTTCTTCCACCTCCATACCTTGCACCTCCATACTTTGCACCTCCATACCTTCCACCTCCATACCTTCCACCTCCATACCTTCCACCTCCATACCTTCCACCTCCATACCTTCCACCTCCATACCTTCCACCTCCATACCTTCCACTCCATACCTTCCACCTCCATACCTTCCACCTCCCATACCTTCCACCTCCATACCTTCCACTCCATACCTTCCACCTCCATACTTCCACCTCCATACTTCCACCTCCATACCTTTTCCCCCTCCATACCTTCCACCTCCATACCTTCCACCTCCATACCTTCCACCTCCATACCTTCCACCTCCATACCTTCCACCTCCATACCTTCCACCTCCATACCTTCCACCTCCATACCTTCCACCTCCATACCTTCCACCTCCATACCTTCCACCTCCATACCTTCCACCTCCATACCTTCCATCTCCATACCTTTCCACCTCCATACTCTTCCACCTCCATACCTTCCACTCCATACCTTCCACCTCCATACCTTTTCCCCCTCCATACCTTCCATCTCCATACCTTCCACCTCCATACCTTCCACTTCCATACCTTCCACCTCCATACCTTCCACTTCCATACCTTTCCACCTCCATACCTTCCATCTCCATACCTTTCCACCTCCATACCTTCCACTCCATACCTTCCATCTCCATACCTTCCACCTCCATACCTTCCACCTCCATACCTTCCACTCCATACCTTCCACCTCCATACCTTCCACCTCCATACCTTCCACCTCCATACCTTCCACCTCCATACCTTTTCCCTCTCCATACCTTCCACCTCCATACCTTCCACCTCCATACCTTTCCACCTCCATACCTTCCACCTCCATACCTTCCACCTCCATACCTTCCACCTCCATACCTTCCATTCCATACCTTCCACCTCCATACCTTCCACCTCCATACCTTCCACTCCATACCTTCCACCTCCATACCTTCCACCTCCATACCTTCCACCTCCATACCTTCCATCTCCATACCTTCCACCTCCATACCTTCCACCTCCATACTTCCACCTCCATACCTTCCTCCACCTTCCATACCTTTCCACCTCATACCTTCCATCTCCATACCTTCCACCTCCATACCTTCCACCTCCATACCTTCCATCTCCATACCTTTTCCCCCTCCATACCTTCCACCTCCATACCTTCCACCTCATACTTTGCACCTCCATACCTTCCACCTCCATACTTCCACCTCCATACTTTGCACCTCCATACCTTCCACCTATACCTTCCACCTCCATACTTCCACCTCCATACCTTCCACTCCATACCTTCCACCCCCATACCTTCCATCTCCATACCTTCCATCTCCATACCTTCCACTTCCATACCTTCCACCTCCATACCTTCCACCTCCATACTTTCCACCTCCATACCTTCCACCTCATACTTTGCACCTCCATACCTTCCACCTCCATACCTTCCACCTCCATACTTTGCACCTCCATACCTTCCACTCCATACCTTCCACCTCCATACCTTCCACCTCCATACCTTCCATCTCCATGCTTCCACCTCCATACCTTCCACCTCCATACCTTCCACCTCCATACCTTCCACCTCCATACCTTCCACCTCCATACCTTTTCCCCCTCCATACCTTCCACCTCCATACCTTTCCACCTCCATACCTTCCACTCCATACTTTCCACCTCCATACCTTTCCACCTCCATACCTTTCCACCTCCATACCTTCCACTCCATACTTTGCACCTCCATACCTTCCACCTCCATACCTTCCACCTCCATACTTTGCACCTCCATACCTTCCACCTCATATCTTCCACTCCATACCTTCCACCTCCATACCTTCCACTTCATACTTTTGCACTCCATACTTCCACTCCATACCTTCACCTTATTTCCACCTCCATACCTTCCACCTCCATACTTTCCACCTCCATACCTTCCATCTCCTACTTTTCACTCATACTTCCATTCCAACTTCCCACCTCCATACCTTCACTTCCATACTTCTACCTCCATACCTTCCACCTCCATACCTTCCACCTCCATACTTTCCACCTCCATACTTCCACCTCCATACCTTCCACCTCCATACCTTCCACCTCCATACCTTCCACCTCCATACCTTCCATCTCATACTTCCACCTCCATACTTTGCATCTCCATACTCTTCCACCTCCATACCTTCCATCCATACCTTCCACCTCCATACCTTCCACCTCCCCTTCACCTCATACCTTCCACCTCCAACTCTCCATAGTTTTTCCACTCCCATATTTCCACCTCCATACTTCCACCCCATACTTCACTTCCATACTTTGCAACCTCCATACTTTGCACCTCCACACCTTCCAATCCTACATTTTCATCACACTTCCAGCCTCCATACTTGCAACTCCGTACTTTGTAACTCCATACTTTGCAACTCCATACCTTCCTTGATGCAACAGTTCAACTTGCTTCAACATGACATCATAACTCTGAAGATTTTTCCGATTTCATCAGTGTGGAATATTTATCCGATGAATAAGAGGCGCCTTCCCGGTACATTGTAATAAAGAGGCCGCTCATTCCGGTATATTGTAATAAAGAGTCCGCTCGTTCCGGTATATTGTATAAAGAGTCCGCTCGTTCCCGGTATATGTAATAAAGAGGCCGCTCACTCCCGGTATATTGTAATAAAGAGCGCTCATTCCCGGTATATTGTGATAAAGAGTCCGCTCGTTCCTGGTATATTGTAATAAAGAGGCCGCTCATTCCCGGTATATTGTAATAAGAGGCCGCTCATTCCCGGTATATTGTAATAAAGAGTCCGCTCGTTCCTGGTATATTGTAATAAAGAGGCCGCTCATTCCCGGTATATTGTAGCAAAGAGGCCGCTCATTCCCGGTATATTGTAATAAAGAGGCCGCTCATTCCCGGTATATTGAAAAAGAGGCAGCTCGTTCATTGACAGAATGAACAATGGTCTCTATTGCAATATGTTTCAAATTAGTATAAGTTCATCAAATATAACCTGATCTGGCTATTTGCATAACAGACCTCAGACTGAGGTCCTCAGATCGGCAAAGACGAAATACACAATAACTGCTATATTTTCTGTCCCATGTGGATTTCTACTCACTGACAGTGATCTACCACTGTGTTAAACGTACGTAGTACATGTGTGTCCGTGTGTGTTCTATTTTAGTTAAAAAATATTGGTGATGTTAGTCTACAGGTGAAATATGACCTTAATCTAACAACTTCATGATCAACATCTTCAAGATCAACACCTTCAGATCAACATCTTTAAGGTCAACACCTTCAAGGTCAACACTCTTTAAGGTCAAGCATCTTTTGTCAATTAAGGTCACATCTTTAAGGTCAACACCTTCAAGGTCAACATCTTTAAGGTCAACACTCTTTCAAGGTCAACACCTTCAAGGTCAACACTCTTTAAGGTCAATACCTTCATGGTCAACATTCTTATAGAGTCAACACCTTTAAGGTCAACACCTTTAAGGTCAACACCTTTAAGGTCAACACCTTTAAGGTCAACACCTTTGAATAGGTCAACCTTAAGGTCAACACTTTAGTCAACACTTTAAGGTCAACACCTTTTTAAGGTCACACCTTTTAAGGTCAACACCTGCTGGTCAACACTTCAAGGTCAACACCTTCAGGTCAACACCTTTAAGGTCAACACCTTTAAGGTCAACACCTTTAAGGTCAACACCTTCATAGTCAACATCTTTAAAGCAGAAAATACTTAACAAGTGTTTCTCTCAAGACACTACATGTTGAACATACCTTCACGCAGTGTTGCACACCACACCTGCCACCTCAACATACCTGCAATGACAACACTGTTAGTAACACTCTATGATAATACACTCTACATAACACACAATACTATAAGAACATAACATAAGAACATAATCATGGAGGAACACGAGTAGCCTACTGGTCCATACATAATACACTGCAATGACACGCCACACAACACACATCAATATTGACATACCATACAGTAGTGCAAATTAACTGGGACAGAATAAATTTGGATTACCTTGTGTATGTCTTAGTCTCCGGATTAATTAATATAGTTTGTGTTTTGTTTTCTTCTCGTAATATTTGCTACTGACTCTGGCAACCATCCAGCTGTGGCGTTACCTTGTGACTGTCGTCAGTGTTACAACAGCCTTTGTCCTAAAAGGATATTTCTGCAAGTATCTCCTGAGTGAATGTGGTTTCGCCAGATTCTGCCCTTCAATTTATGATTACTGTGAAATTCTACGATGGATGTTACCTCTAGGAAGTGAAACATCAAAGGTGATGGACTGATGATGAAGTCTTCACATCTCATGCTAACTCTTAGGTTTCTGATTTTAATAGTTTATTTTTTTGTGGCATAATTTCCGGAAAAAGATACCGTGTTGCACATGTATCTTACTCATCAACCTGACGGTATTGTTCCATATTACACAAGTAGATCTTACGTCTCCACCTCAGCTCACTCAACACATCCTCGCACCAGCGACGCACACCTTCCTGTGACAAGTCCTTCCCAGACCTATCAACACCTTTTATAATTTACTTATTTGTGGTTATTTTTTTTTGTAGAATACTGTAATCTACCTCAATGTACCTAAATTAACTCTACCTAATTTAAAATAGAGAAAATAGTATTTGAGG
Source organism: Cherax destructor (assembly GCA_009830355.1). NCBI lineage: Eukaryota > Metazoa > Arthropoda > Malacostraca > Decapoda > Parastacidae > Cherax > Cherax destructor. The sequence goes on from WNWK01006792.1 coordinate 100,211, forward strand.
AAAAATATCGACCTTTAAGGAATTGACGTTGAGCACTACGTCAAAAATCAAAGACTGGGATTACGTAACGTAGATTAAAGTCTACAACCAACCTTCCTGAATAACAAACTATTTCAATGCTACGAAGACAGTGACTGACAAAGTCTTAAACAGTGATTATGTGACTTACATTAGTCTACAGTGATCATGTGACTTAGATCATGTGCTCGGTGGGTCACTGTGACTTTGATCATGTGCTCGGTGGGTCACTGTGACTTAGATCATGTGCTCGGTGGGTCACTGTGACTTAGATCATGTGCTCGTGGGTCACTGTGACAGATCATGTGCTCGGTGGGTCACTGTGACTTAGATCATGTGCTTGGTGGGTCACTGTGACAGATCATGTGCTCGTGGGTCACTGTGACTTAGATCATGTGCCGGTGGGTCACTGTGACTTAGATCATGTGCTCTGGGTCATGACTTAGATCATGTGCCTGGGTCACTGTGACTTAGATCATGTCTCGTGGGTCACGGACAGATCATGTGCTCGGGGGGGTCCGGACTTAGATCATGTGTCGGGGGTCACTGTGACTTAGATCATGTCTCGGGGTCACGGGCTTAGATCATGTGCTCGGTGGGTCACTGTGACTTAGATCATGTGTTTCGGTGGGTCACTGACTTAATCATGCCGGTTCACTGTGATTTAGATCATGTGCTCGGTGGGTCACTGTGATTAGATCATGTGCTCGGGGGGTCACTGTGACAGATCATGTGCTCGGTGTACGGTCTTATTTCCAGGGTGCACCACGGCTGTTCACGTGATTTCCAACCTCTGCCCATGTGATCTGGCAGCCAATCATAGGCCTGCCTTTTTTAATGCCTGCGCCGGGGGGCCTGGGGGACAGTATCCATAATGGCAGGCGGACACAGGCCGGTCAGCTCCATATATCCAACGCCTCATTAAACGCTACCAAAAACCCCAAACTCATCTCTGTTTATTCCAAATCTTGAAAAGAACCCCCAACACAAATTTTGAGCTTTGGGCCTAGATTCTGTTAATCTGTCAGATTTAACAAAAGAGGAAGAGCCGGGTGATTCCTTCAGGTCTCCAGGACCAGCGTCATAAGTTAATCACACCTCAGCTGTGTCGTCATCCAAGACTCTTCTGGCAGTGTCCCCGTCTTTCTGGCTTCAATTAATAAACTCAAAGTTGATCTGGGTTTTTAAAAACCAAAATAAAGTTTTGGGAAGAGC